>JAODAL010017750.1:0-76781 GCA_025379985.1 Phyllomedusa bahiana
AACGTATTGCTATTTCACGGACATATTTAACACCATAGATAAACGAAATTGCTAATCAGGCAGGATATTGCCTCTTTCAGCTCTCCTTGATCACCCAAACCCCCCACCCCATTTGTTTGACAGGTTAAAAAACCCAATGAATTCACATTACTGTTATATAAAGTGAGTTTTTAAACCTCCTGTAATTTTATCTTTGAGGAAGCACGGGTCAGTGCAAAACGCCTAAAGTTTTTTTTTTTTTGTCATGTTTTTTAAATCTTTTTGAAGGCAACCCCTTTGATTTTTTAAGAATAAATTGAAAATCTTTTAAAATAAGTTTTGGCTCGGGCTTTTTTTAAATTCTCTAGTGCGCCGGGTCACTTTTTTCTTTTTTTGCATTGTTATTGTATTTTTTATTTTATATATTTTTTTATATTAATATATATATTAATATATAATATATTATATATAAATATATTATATATATATATAAAATTTTTATATATATTACATACACACCCAAACACATCTTTGTGGTGTGTTTATTTTTATATATAATATATATATATATTATATTATTATTATATATATTATGTGTGGTATATGTGTGCTATATAGTGTGGGGGTTGGTGTTTTTATTTTATTAATATATATATAATTATATATATTTATATTTTAAAATTTTTTACAATATTATACACAACACAACATCATACAACACGATATCACACATATTATATATATTACACACACACACATATACATATAGACACACAATATTATATATCAAAATTTCTATCTTTCTATTTAAAAATATTATCATTTATATATATTTTATAATACACACACATATATGTATGTAGTGGTGTGTATTATATATATGATATAATATATTTTTAATAATATATAAAATAAATATATTACATATACTCATAATACACACATATACACAATTTTACACACACCTGGCCCGGTGGACATAAGTCCTCGAGGCTTCCTCTTGCATCACTCTGTTTTCCTACGCTCCACAATATGTCTGTATTGTAGCATAGCCAGACTAATTTGGTAAGAGCTGTATCACTAGCATAATGTCACGAACTGTCTTCTCCCGTTCCAGGAACCTGAATAACTACGCATGTGAGATACCATAATGAGGATACATAGGTTTCTTGTTACTAACATCATTCTAGGACGCTGGTTGACAAGCCACATACAGATATTAGTGAAAAAAAAAGAATCAAAAAAAAAAAAGAAAAAAAAAAAAACAAATACTATCTGAAGGATTTGTTTGCAAAATCTAATGCCTGAAAATCAGTTCCATGTGTGGGGTTGTTTCTGTATCATATACTTGGCTTCCTGCAAACCCAAATCAGATGACTGGGACAGCCAGAGAACTGTCTGTGACAAATCTGAAGGATGTGGATATCCTGTATCGTATAAATCCTAGACATTTAAAATACTAGGCTATAAAAAAATTATAAAAATAATGTATCTACAAGAAATAAAATTAAATAATCTAAAAACAATAATAATAATAGCAAGTGTCTCCCTTTTGGACCATAGCATGATGCAACTGTGTAATGCTTCATTTAACCACTGAAAGCGCTGTAGTAGTATATATGACACATGCTAGCACTATATTGCCTCATTAGCTCACCTGTCTTTGGGCTCAACAGCAGCAGGGTGCATTTATGACTAATTAGGACGCATGTAAGGTATGTTCACAAGGACTTCTTTTGAGCGCCATTTCGCCACAATATCACCACGGCGTTACAGGCGCTTAATACGTGAAGAGTAAATGCGCCCATAATTTACTGAATTTATAGCTCTCATAGAGGAAACATAAGAGAGAGAGACCTCATCTGAGTGCATGTGAGCACAAATGTGTGTTTTAATTAATACAATATTAATATTAGAGAGCGGAGATTCACTACCGCAATTCAACAGAGATAGAGAGAACAGATCTCTAACGAGGGGGGGTCGCTGTATATGATTTTCGCGCGGTGTAATGAAATCTTTGGCCCGAGCGCACCCCACACCGAATTGGTGTGCACATCTGATGAGCGATGAGCTCCCCCGAAACACACAATAATGGCGGCCGTAATGTACGCGCCACAGTACATCGTGTGTACATACCCTAAAGAAAACCTTCATAATTGAAATCCTGTGTATATGTGTTTTCAGACCCATTTTTGTATTTTTTTATATTTTTTTTTGCAAAAATTCCAGATATTAGCTGGAAGTCTATAAGCAAATACGAAAAGATGAAGCACAGTTCAGATGTTGCTTATGTTTTTGTGGGTTTATTTTTTCACTTTTAGTTAACTTTGTTTTTTTCATTGGTCAGTTATAGCTTTTCTTACATGCAACCTGTTTAGTGTTATTTTCATGCAATTTGAAGACTTCTCTCCCATAAACTTTTTTATTTCTTTTGTGGCACCCACAATTTAAGGAATAAAACAAAACACACACAAATAAAAAATGAATATGTGTTCATTTCTTTTTTTTTTGCCATTTTATGTAATATTTTCCCATATCATGTGATGAATATCAAGAGTTATCAAGGGAAACATTGGTACCAGAGAGAAAATAAAAAAAAAAAAAAAAAAAAAAAGGCTCCAAAAACTGCATGAAAAAAGCCTAAAAATGACAGTTCACACCGAGTATTGGGGTGTGTACAGTACGTGCTGAAATGTTCATAAGGCTCTGTTCACATGGTGTAATTTCGGCACGCATTTCGCCACGTATTTGCGCTCTAATACAGCGATATGTGCGCCGAAATTACGATAAATCCCAAGGTTCTCATAGAGAACCATTGATAGCCCCGCCCCCTCCCCGCTCGTACAATACATTCGTATTAACGCTGGGGAGTAACTGGACGGCAATTACATTGCGCGATAACGTGCTTCTCGAGTGATGATGTCAAAGGGGGCCGCGGGCCCTCCGGCCCCCAAGTGCTGCGGGAGTATGCGCCAATCACCTGGCGTAATTGCGGCCGTACTGTACGCCCTGCAATTACAGTGTGTGAACATAGCCTAATACTTTACTAGTTGCTGCTACGTCTATACCTGAAAGACACGCACTAAATTACGATTGTAAAATAAGCAACATATAATTGACCGCACGTATTTTACATTGCGGTCTATGAGAAATGTATTGTAAATGGCTTGGGCCGTATTTCGGTGAAATTACGCCCGAAATACACACAAAAATACGACCCAAAAGACGGCGTCTGAACACCCCCTAAAGGTATGTTCACACAAGGTTTTCATTTTTGGATTCCATGTTAAAATCCTTGTGTAATCTGCCGGTCATTCATCTGAATAGGTCAGTCCACAGACTTTTCCAACCCCAAAAAAAAAATTTTATCGAAAATAGGATTCTGGCGCTTGCTAAAGAACTACCTCAGTGAAACAGCATTAAAGTGCAATAAAAAAGGTTTTATTCTAAAAACAACCTCATAAGAGAGTGTAAACCTTATACACTGTAAAAAGTAACTCGATGTGTTTCTCACCCTAAACATTCCGCTACTTTCAGAGCCCAACTACGTACGATAGGACTCCTGAAGAAGCGCCTGTTTAGGGCGAGAAACGCGTCGAGTTACGGTCTACAGTGCATAAGGTTTACACTCTCTTATGAGGTTGTTTTTAGAATAAAACCTTGCTGTCTTACTGAGGAAGTTCTTTAGCAAGCGTCAGGATCCTATTTTTCTATATTTGTCCGATTTATTGTTCCCGCTGAAGCAAGAAAGCAGCTTTGGAGAAGGATCCGTGGGTGCTGCTGTATGACTTGAACAAGTCAGAAAATCATACATGAGTGTTGTGCCTCTACATTAGAACATTAGAACTAAACAAGGTGAACATTCAATTCACATAGATTTCTAACCATTTGTATTACATACGTATTTCACCATAAAAGCGCCACCTCTGTTTTTCCTTTTGTCCTCACTAATACATGTAAGAGTAGTACAGGATGGATATAGTACCGCACTGTACTGTAGAGAGACACTACTAGACTGCTAATCACTGCAAGTACCTCACTAATACAAGTAAGAGCAGTACAGGACATGTAGTACCACACTGTACTGTAGAGAGGTGCTACTAGGCCACCAATAACTGCAAGCAATGCACTAATACATGTAAGAGCAGTACCAGACATGTAGTACCGCACTGTACTGTAGAGAGGCGCTATAGACAACCAATCACTGCCTGCAATCTCACAATACAGTAAGAGCAGTACGAGAATTACGTACCCCCGCATGCACTATACCGTAGAGAGGGCGCTACAGACCACACAATCACTGCATGCACCACACTAATACAATGTAAGCAGCAGTACAGACATGTAGTACCAGCCTGTATCTGTAGAGAGCACTATATACCACCAATCACTGCATGCACCTCTCTAATAAAATTAAAGAGCTGTACCCGACATTAGACCACCCACTGTGCTGTAGAGAGGTGCATACTAGCCCATCAATAACTGCAAAAGCAAACGCACCAATACATGTAAGAGGCTTAACAGGACATGTAGTAAACCCGCACTGTAACTGTAAGATGCGCTATACGACCACCAATCACATGCATGTCACCTCACTAATACATGTAAGCACAGTACAGGACATTAGTACCCACTGTACTTAGAGAGGTGCTATAGACTCCAATCACTACAATGCACCTCACTAATACTTGAAATAGTGAGCAGGTACAGGAGATGTAGTGACCGCAACTGTACTGTAAGATGCGCTGATAGACCCCCAATCACTGCATGCACCTCACTACACATAAAGCAGAACAGACTTAGTATAACCGCACCTTACTGTAGAGAGGCCTATATACCAGCAATACTGCATGATGCACCTCACGATATATTAGAGAGCAGTACAGGACATGTAGTACCGCACTGTACTGTAGAGAGGTGCTACTAGCCACCATAAACGTGCAACAACGCACTATATACAGAGGTTTTACAAATAAAATGTTCATGAGAATTGTCTGGATCAGTGTCTGGGTCACTGCATCTTGAAACCAAACTCAACATACAATGTACCAGGAAAGACCATTGTATGTTGAAAATGCTGTAAAATTCTCAGAAAGGGAACAGTTAGACTAGACAGTCTTACAATGCGCCACCTGTATCCAGGGGTGCAACTGGAATTCATAAGGCCCCATGGGGCTGACTCAACCGACTGATCGAACACTAAAAGAGCAGGTTAAGTGTCAATTATTACTGGAATAAATAATACTACCATATATCGGAGAACCCATACAGTAGTGCTGAGGAGCAAGGCCAGAAACAACTCATTTTCACGAACAACTATATTGACCTTGCATCTGACTGGGGCCCCTGAACCTCTCGCCCCCTATGTCTGCTATTGCTGTAGTTATGCCCATGCATGTATCATAGTGTTTATATATCTGGCGCAGGTTAAAACGGTCTAGTCTAACTTTACACCATTTTTAAGTTGCCTTACTTTAGTCCACTGACTGCAGCAAAATTTTGGGGCACGTCAGAGTACATTAAGCCATGCCCTTTTTAAAACAAAGCCACACCCCTTTATTTAGACCACGCCCATTTTGGTGGAAAAGCATAGAAGCGTCTAAAAGTTGTCTAAAACACATAAAAGTGGGGTAAAGCAGCTACAACATTATTGTTGACCTAAACTGTGCCAGATTCCTGGTGCAACTGCCTTGATAAGTGTTCCCCAATGTATCCTGAGGCCAGCATAACTTGAGGGACCACTGTATCGGATTTTACAGGAGAGATTTTTCTGAGAGTTTTTTTCAGCTACCAAATTGTGACGCAGGCCTTAAAGGGGTTTTACTGCAAAGAATTTCCATCCTGGTTTGTCCTGCATTAGCTTTCATTGTGTTCAAAAGGGGCGTGTATGATTGTTGAACTGCATACCATGTACTCAGCAGCTACATCACCATGCTTTTCCCCATCACACCACTGTGCTCACTCTAGTCAAACAAGGGTCTGTTTATGTAAAGAGCCATGAGTAGCTACAATGTAGCCGAGTGGTTAGCACTTCTGCCTCCCAGCAAAGGGTGCTAGGTTCAAATCCCTGCAGGAACCAAAGGTGGATTATTTTTTTTTTTCTCAATTCACAAACCTGATTAAGGTTTCTTTTTATTTCATTGCACTGTTTGACTAATTACTAAGGAGTACAGAGGACGGGAGTAGAATGACAGCACCTGGGGTTGATCACTAGTGCAGCAACAAGTGTGTGTGATTACCAAGGAGTACAGAGGATGGGAGTAGAATGACAGCACCTGGGGTTGAACACTAGTGCAGCAACAAGTGTGTGTGATTACTAAGGATACACGAATGGGAAGTAGAATGACAGCACCTGGGTTGATCACTAGTGCACGCAGTGAGGTGTTTGATTACTAAGGATTAAAGAGACAGTGTAGAATGACAAGCACTTGGGGTTGATCACTATTGCAGCACGTGAGTGTGTGGATTACTAAGAGTACAGAGTACAGGAGTAAATGATAGCACTTTGGGGGTTGAACACTCGCACAGCAGTGAGTGGTGTGGGTATATTTGTGTACCAGAGACAGGATAAGAATGAACAGCACTTGGGGTTGACACTATGCAGCAGTGATTTGTGATTACTAAGGATACAGAGGACAGGATAAATGACAGACCACTTGGGTTGAAACACTCCTCAGTCAGTCGAGTGTGTGTGGTTATTGAGTACAGAGGACAGGAGTAGAATGACAACACCTGGGGGGGGGGTGCAGCAGTGAGTGTGTGTGATTACCAGGAAGGGAAGAGACTGACAGCAGCTGCCTGAGAAGAGAGGTGATATCTGAGCAGATGCCGTCAGAACTGAGGTGCTCTCGTCCCTGGTCATATCCCCTAGAGACGAGCTGTACACTATGAATCACTAAGGGAGAGCAGATAAAACAAAAATAGTGCAGAATTTTTAATAATGATGGAAAAGTTTACTATTTAATTTGCAAGCTTCACAAATCAATTTTATTTTGTGGTAAAACCCCCTTTAAGGTTATATATTTACTGGTGACTTTTTATTTTTCCAGGACAAACATTTGTGGATGTTATTAGAATCTTTTTCCTGCAGAGCGGCGTTCAGAGCAGAGCAGATCGCTCTGTGCCGGGTCACCCGCTGTGCTGCTCCTACTGCCAGATAAGGACATTTGCTGCAGTAAACTGCACCTTGTGTTTCCATGAATAAGCTTCTGGGTCATGTGAGGGATATAGCCGACCTCTCGCCATGAAAGAGGTTTTTATTTGATTAAACCTCATGTAAGCGTTGACATCCATCTCCCTTTTCCTCGATATTATTTCAGGGATCAGCAGGGGCGTATTTATCGCTGAAAAGGTACAAACCTTACCACAAAAATTCAGTCTGAGTTGTTCTTTTGTGTGACGTTTTTGAAAATTCCATTCAGAATTTTCAGTCGTAACAGAACCTTTTCTAGGATTTCCATAAAGACATAACCCACATTCCAGCTCCTCCTGGTTATTCATGGACACTTTTTTGCACTGCTTGCCCAACTAGCAACTTGGGAGTGCGGGAAACTTGGTAAAAAACCAAATCCAGGTCCGTGTTGTCGCCTTCGGAAAACAGGGAATGAGCGCCCTCATTAAATAACAATTCTGAGTTTGTCCTTAGAACGCTGGCTCCTATTGTTCTATTGTTAGGCTTAGCTCTCCTCTGTGGTGTAGTATAGAGGAGCTGTCAGCTCTGCCGCCAGATCCTGTATACACTACAACATGTAGGAGAATGGACAGATCCTTTACACTGCACCACACAGGAGGGGAGGCAGCTTCTTTATACTACACCCCACACTAGAGGGAGGGATCCTCTATACTACACCACAGAGCAGAGCTGACAGATCCTCTATACTACACCACAGAGCGGAGCTGACAGATCCTCTATATTACACCACACAGGAGAGCTGACAGATCCTCTATACTACACCCCACAGCAGAGCTGACAGATCCTCTATACTACACCACACAGGAGAGCAGACAGATCCTCTATACTACCTCCCACAGAGGGAGAGATGACATAATCCCTATACTACAACCACACAGAGAGCTGACAGATCCTCAATACAACACCACAGAAGGAAGGAGCTGACAGGTCCTCTATACTACAACCACACAGAAGAGCTTGACAGGATCCTCTATACTACACCACACAGGAAGAGACCGGGCTCTATACTACACCACACAGGAGAGCTGACAATCCTCTATACTATACCCAACATGATGAGACAGTCCTCTATCTAACAACACGAGCGAGCTGACAGATTCCTCTATACTACAACCCTACCTGAGAGAGACAGATCCTCTAAACTACACCACAGAGCGAGCTGACAGATCCTCTATACAAAAACTACAAACCACCAGACGGAGCTGACAGATCCTCTATACTACAACTACACAGGAGAGGCTGACAGATCCTCTAATACTACACCACACAGTAGAGCGGACAGATCCGTCAATACACACCACACAGGAGAGGGACAGACCTCTATACTACACCACACAGGAGCTGACAGATCCGCTAATTCTACACCACACATGGACTGACAGATCCTCTATTCTACCCACAAGAAAGCTGACAGATCCTCTATTCGATGCCACACATATAGGAAGCTAGATTCCTCTATACTACACCACACAGAGAGGAAGACAGATCCTCTATACTATACACCACACCAGATAGACAGATCAATCCTCTAATCGTAGCACCACACAAAGAGGCTTGAAATATCCTCTATTCTACACCACAGAGTAGAGCTCCTCTATACTACACTAAACAGGAGCGCAGACAGATCCTCTATGCTACACCACACACACAGAGAGACAACAGATCTTCTTTAACATTATTTTACTCCTATAACACAGCACTGGGGGAGGTCTATTGCTGCAGCAAGTTGCCTTTTAGGCAGTTAAACAAAAGATATTATATAAATTATATGTAATTCTGCAATAGGCCATAATGGAATAGTTGTAAAGACAGACAACAGTATTTATGAACATGAAAGGATAAAACTTTTTACCAATAGACCCTTTGGCAGCAATAGCAACGGCCTCCAGAAGGACCTGCACGATTCCAGCTCGTATGCGGGGGGAATCCCTCTTATGCAAGTCAAGGTGCCCGAGGATCTGCTGGATCACATGATGAGAGTACTGCGCCTACAATTTACAGAGAATACAGTGTTATAGATTAGTGCACCTTCAGTACCACATAGATTCAATAATTAGGATAATAAATATAATGGTAGTGAGTAGAATACTACTACTGCTTACAGTAACAAGGAAGAGAACACTAGTCCTGCAAGAGAGAAAAAAAATCAGGGCGCTGTTCGCAAATTCGAATCCTAATTCTCTTTCAAAGTTCAGTAAACTTTGCTGCAAAGATTTTGGTCTACGTAATTCACCGGTGGGAAGTTGTTACAGATACATTGGAGCTGCAGTCCAGTCACAGTCCCTACCCTTGTAAGCCGATGGCTCATACTACACAAGATATGCCGCCCCATTTCTGCAGAGGCTGCTGCAATTACAGGACTTTATTAGTTAGCAAGTTCTCTGGTAGTTTAATTCCTTGTAAAGTTTAGAGGTTGGAGTTCTTTTAAAAAAAATGTTTTTCTCTCACCAAGGACTAAGGGCTACAATAAATAAGACATGGCTAATCCTTTGTACAAAGAAACACAAAGGGGGTCGTCGCACTACAAAGATTAGTGTTCAGCATGTCGGGAACGTTAAATCAAGACTTTATCCAAATACGTGTCTCATTTGCGTGTTCCCTGACCAACAGGTAAGAGACTTTATCTGCACTGAGTGCACACAGGTTTCTCTGGTTACAGTCCTGCTCTCCCCTTCTCGCTCTACTTTTTGTCTTATAGCATGGAGTGCCATCACCACACATCAGCACACAGGACGCTGGCAGCTTGAGAACAGAGTGTATTATCTCTAACAAAGGAGGTTATTTACTCTTGTTAACTTTGCGCTCTGAAGCCCTCTGCACAATAGAAGAGATCTCCTGCTCTCATAACATGCATTAGAAAGCGTGAATAAGCAATGATATGCATAATAACTGTATATAATATATAAAATATATATATATATATATATACACACACACACACACACAGATATACATATACAGTATATAATATAGATATTGATTGTGGAAGCCAATGCAGTATCACATGTAGATATGCTCTACAGAAGAGAGATGTCTCCGAGACAATGACTGAACCAGTTCCTTAGGAATCACATCTATCCTTTACAAACCTTGGCATACATCACTGAGACTTTTTCCATCTTGGAGAAGTTGCTAGTTTGGCTTAAAGAGTACCTATCACCTCCAGAGAAACCTCATTGAAGTAACAGGAGACAAAATACAAACACTTCTTAAATATGCTTCAAAGGAAAATCAAAGCATTTTCACCTGTAAAATCAGTTTAAAGAAAAAAAAAAAAAAAGCTCAGGCCCGCTTTAAGACAGCTCTGAAGACCGGCCAAGTAGGGCACATAAAAGCTTGTATGGATTATTAGTTGACAATATGGTGCTGCTTCTGAGCTGAAGTTCCCCATTGTGGGGGAGGAGCCAGGAAGTCTAACATCAAGAGCACACATGAATTTTTCTCTGGCTTGCTTTGTCCTGTGCTGGACTAGACATTAGCAGCAAATGTAAATTAATGCCTGTAGATCCCTGTCACACTATGTCACACCAGTGTGCTGTGCTAGCAGTATTAGTGAGAATTCAATCACACAGTACAGCTGCTATGGCATGGGTCTCAAACTTCGGCCCTCCAGCTGTGGGAAACTACAACTCCCATCATGCCCCACATTATAGATTATAATTAATGCATGATGAGTTGTAGTTCCCCACGCTGGAGCCACCTCACTCGCAAGTTTGAAGACCCCTATGCTATAACCCTCACTACCCCTGTACAGTTGGTATGTCTCAACAGAAAGAATCCCCTAGCTCTGCTAAGTAAGTGAAAGTAAAATCTGTTCCCCTGTAATACTGACATAAGCCCTCTGGACTGCTTATGACATGAATTGGAAAAAAGTCTTATAAATTCATCTACTACTATATTTTGTGTGTTTGTGTGGAGGTGATAGGTACTGTTTTAAAGAGTCTGTATACAGCTGTTTCAGAGCGATTGCCCATCATTACTGCAGAGCCTGTGTCCGGCTGTTTGGGCATGTTTCAATGCTCTTTAATGGGTTGGATGTGACTGTAAGGGATACCGCTCCTAACAGGTGGCACTAAAGACCTAGCTCTCTTTCATGGAAACTATTTACATACTTCCCAGGAAGCACTGCATTGATTTTAGGTCTACTACACCTTTGTGATGCTCTCCTTAAAGGGGTGTTCCCATGATACACATTGATGGCATATCAATAGGATATGCCACCAACATCTGATAAGTGAAGGTTCCAAGTGTGGCTCGGCTGTACTCTCAACTCCCATTGATTTTAAAGCGGTTGTCTCATCTCACTGTTTCACAGAGTAAAGCAGCATTATTTCATTCATGCATCCTGTCTTCACTTCTGTTCCAAGCTGTCTGTAATTAGCATATGAGCTTCAGTATTCAAACTTCTGCTAATTAGTCTAGATTAGATAAACAATCTCCTGCTCCCAGGTCCCGAGAAGCTTGAGAGCTAAAGTAAACAGTAGAAAGGAGTGCCTTTTGTCTGAAAGATCAGACACACAAGCTCTCAGGCTGCCTGCAGTTCTGTCTGATCTGTGGATTAACATCAGCTCCTGCTTCAGATAAGACAAAAAAGAGCAGGGGAAACAAACAAACAAGGTCGGTAACTAGAGAAACCAGAGAGCCCTCAGAAGGTGATAAAATCATGTGTAGCTCCTCAACAAAAAAAATGAACAAAGCAATATATTTGGAAAACCTCTTCATTTAGTATTCCCTACATGTTGAAAGCTAATCTTTGTAGTGAGACAATTTAGTGGTAGGGTCCCATCCACCTTTCTGTTCAAACTGGAGAGGTTTTGGGCATTATTCTTGAGATCGGTGCGGTTCCTAGAGGTGGGACATGGACCTATTAGACATTGATCGGCTAAACTCGGAACTCTCATTCATGTCTACGAAAGAGTCTCGACCACCTCTCCGTTCAGAACAGAGAAGTTTTGGGACTTGTTTAGGAGATAGGTGCGGGTCCCAGAGGTGGGACATGGACCTATTGGACATTGATCGGCTAAACTCAGAACTTCTATTCATGTCTATGAAAGAGTCTTGATCACCTCTCCGTTCAGACAGTGAGGTTTCAGGACTTGTTTAGGAGATAAGTGCAGGTCCCAGAGGTGGGACATGGACCAATCAGATATTGATGCCATAACCTAGCAATATGTCATCATTGTCGAAAGCGAGACAAGCCTTTAAAGAAGAAACTTCACCTCCCCAAAAGAACCACTTACGAAAACCATGACAGTGGTGAAATGTGAAGTGTGGACTGTTTATTTCATATTTAGCTCCATATTATGCAAAATGCGATGCTGTAAAGTGTGTATTGTTAACCCCTCGCCATTCGGTTTTATATCAGCATTTTACCTCATGCTGAGCAAACAAATCAAATAAGATATAAAAATGAAAGAAAAAGCAGATGCCTTGCATTGACTTCCATGGAGAGAACATGGCCCTAAATATCTTCCATAAAGGAAGAAGAGGAATAATCAGCCTGCAGTCTCCCGAATGACATATACATAGTGATATACACACAGAAATCTGCAGAAAAAAAATATCTCCAGGGTTCAGTCGGAGTGCACAAAAACATACTTGACTGTTATCAAAGCTGCTTGCAATAAACAGGATAGAATAGAGTCACCCACCTGAATGGAATACATGATGATCTTAACGCAGGAAACCGCAAACTCATTGGACTCCCACAGCTTGTGATGGTCTAAATGCCTACAAAATGAAGAACAGATAATTAGAGCTATGAACTACCATAATTGCGGCTCGCATTTCACCGCGTATAAAGTGCAATACGTGGCAAAATGCGCACGCAATTACGCGCAAAAAGACGCCGTGTGATCATACCCATATTGTATCTGCTCTGAGTGCACACAGGTTTCTCTGGTTACCGACCTGCTCTCCCCTTCTCTCTCTCTGCTTTTTCTCTTAACTGAGCGCACGGAGTGACGTCATCACAGGTTGTTACAAAGGACTGCCAGCAACTTGAGAACAAAGTGTGTTATCTCGGACAAACAAAGGAGACTAATTACTTGTCTCTTGAGCTCTGAAGCACTCTGCTCTATAGGTAAGATCTCCTGCTCTCATGTTAGAACAATTAGAAGAGCTGGGAATAAGGAGCCGATATGCTAATCGCTGCCACAGAAATACCCACAGCTTGACCAGGAAAAGACAGGAAGCATCAATCTAAAACAATCTGTGGCTCAGTAAAACCACATGGTGAGACAACCCCTTTAGTGCTGAAGTGCAACCTTCATGGCTAATGGCTCCCAAGGGGGTCAATTCCTAGGTTTTCCAGCCCAATGAAGAGCACATCAGCTAATTATGCAGCAATGCATTTCCCTCTCCCATACCGTTGCATTACAAATTGGATTATCCTTTCGAGATTCTGGGTCACCACCCTGACAAATGTTGTACGCGGTCACTCAGCTTTCTAATAGACAGTGTTGCAAACAGGTTGGCAATAATTGGGCATCTCAAAGACCTTAAAAGGGTTATCTCACCATGCAGCTTCATAAGAGTCACAGACAGCTTTAGATTCACACTTCCAGGTGAGGCTGTTTGAGGGTCTATAGCAGTGATTGACATATCAGCTCTGCTGCTCCTAGCTATTTCTGTTACAGTGACATGACTGCAGGCAATTTATAAAATATAGCGCTCTAAAGCTGGTCATTAAAGGGGTTGTCTCACTACAAGGATTACTTTTTATGTTAAGGATCTTTCAAAAACAGGTCACTTTGCAATATATGTCCATTAACAGTGTCCTACCTATTCCTAGATATGCCCTCTTACATGGGCTGCATCAGCTCCTCAGGTTGCTATAGCTACAGACCTGTTCAATCTCTCATGATAGCCTGCCAGCACTAGTTGCTATAGCTACAGACCTGGCTTCTACTGCAGCCTAGTAGAAGCCAGTAAACACGCCCCTGAATTCAAAGTGAAACCAAGAAAACAGGAATAAGGTAAGATGAATCGATGTAGTGAGACAACCCCTTTAATTTAGGTAAACCAGCTTATGTGCTAGAGCGAAGACTCTGCAGGAAGTGACTCGCCATGGGAGAATGGCAGCTCGTAAAGCAATTGGATACGAGACAAAAGGAGAGAGAAGTGGTCGGTAACTAATAGAAACTTATGCGCTCTATGGGAGATAAAACCTTGATCTCTTGAACAAAGCAAAATCAAAACAGCAATGTATCTGACTAAAGTCTTCATTTAGCTTTCCCTACATGTTAAAAGCTAATTTTTGGGGTGAGAAACCCCTTAGTATTTCCCACTATACATATTGATGGCATATTATAATCTATGCCATCAATGTGTGATATCTGTAGGACCCAAAGGTGGGACCTGCACCTATCTTGAGAACGGGCTCAAAACATCTCCGTTTTGAGATATGGTTGGTGCGCTCCCATTGATTTTAAAACGGAGATGTTTTGGGGCCTGTTCCCGAGATCGATGGCATACATTATCAATATGGCATCATTATGTATAGTGGGAGGTACCCCGTTATTTTCATTTTCATTACTGCAATTTCATTACTGCCCTTACTTTCTTTCACACAGAGTCAAATGATAAAATTCTGGTAGCCGACCTTTACATATCGCATGGATGAACTAGTAGCCAGGTCAGAAGCCGACACAACTAGACTTATTCACACATGGGCTCCCTGGGTGGCATATCAAGCCTCTCCTGAATTCCGAGCTTTAAAGGGGTTGTCTCACTACATTGATTCATCTCACCTCAGTCCTGTTTTCTTGGTTTCATTTTGAATTCAGGTGCGTGTTCACTGGCTTCTACTAGGCTGCAGTAGAAGCCAGGTCTGTAGCTATAGCAACCAGTACTGGCAGCCTATCAGGAGAGATTGAACAGGTCTGTAGCTATAGCAACCAGTGCTGGCAGCCTATCATGAGAGATTGAACAGGTCTGTAGCTATAGCGACCTGAGGATCTTATGCAGCCCATACAAGAGGGGATATCTAGGAATCGGTAGGACACTGTTAATGGACACATATTGCAAAGTGACTTGTTTTTGCAAGATCTTTAACATAAAAAGCAATCTTTGTAGTGAGATAGCCCCTTTAACTCTCTAAAGTTTTCATTGTCCCTTCACATCTAATTCTATCAAATTTTCTTGTAATTATATATGGGGGTTGCCGTGGGGGGAGTGGCGGTGCTGGGGGTGCGGGCTGGGGCCAGTATCCCCCCCCCTCCTTTTTCCTCTTTGTTATTAACAAGGAGGGACTCAAGAGCTCATGTCCATGATAGTTTAGAAGAATTCTCACTCCCCCCCATCCGAGCTCACCCATATCTTATTTTGGGTCCGCCAGTTGTGGACCACTCATGACTTCTAATTGTCAAAGTAACGTACTTTTTATATATATTGTCTGTTTCATACATGTGTCTGCACATATATAATGTGAGCCCTATGTTTGACACTGATAATTTTTTTGTCATACTTGCCATTTTTATTTTACCGCGCTGTTTTGTTATAATTTAAAGCTCAATAAACCTTTTAATGATAAAATTCTGGCAGCCTATAACCACCACTAGAGGATGCTGAGCTCATCCGCTTACTAGTGGTAGTTTCAAGTTGGCAGAATTGTAATACAGGAAATTTTGAGACCTGTTTCAGAAAAATTAAGGTCCAAATGCTAAAAAAAAAAAAAAAAAAAAAGTTGAATTTTTTAACTTCTTTCAAAGAAAAAGAAAAAAAAGTATAGCAGGACACAATTAAAACAAAGGGCTTGCCACAAACCCTGCTCCTCCATAGTCCTCTATGCACTTTTTACTGTGAATATATACTGTGCTGCTCACCGTTATTGGCAACCCTACAATATCTTCTGAAATAAATGGAAATGTACCAATGTTTTAAGTGTATCTATATAAGCGGCACTCTAGTGAAGCAAGGGACCAAGTGGGTACCAATTGACCAATATTGAAAGTCCATAGAACAGTAAATTGTCAACAGCACTCCAGAGTATTTCGATACTCAATTCTTTATTCTTTATTAATATATACAGTGTCCAGACTTCAGTTTAGAAACTTATTTTCGGTGACACAACAAATCGTTACCAATACCAATGTTCTATCCTGATTTTGCAATCAGTGATCCAAAGTAATACAACAATATAATATTGTTTTTCAACTTGCACAGAATAAACAGCATGTGCAGCAATAAAGCACCCCCCCTACTTAATACTTGGTTGCACAGCCTTTGGCAAACCTTTTTTGTAGCCATCTATAAGCTTCTTGCACTTCTCATCTGGCATTTTCTCCCACTCTTTCTTTGCAATTTGTTCAAGCTCTGAAATGTTTGCAGAGATTTCAGCTCAACCTAAAGATTTTCTATGGGATTGAGGTCAGGACTCACTGCTGGCCATTTTAAAAACAGTCCATTTTTCTCTTTCCACCATTCCTGGGTACTTTCCGACGTGTGCTTTGGGTCCTTGTCTTGGTGGAAGACCCATGATCTTTGACTCAAACCAGGTTTTCTTACACTGGGTAGGACATTTCGCTCTAAAATCTCTTGATAATTCTCTCATTTCATGATTCCTGTGATACGGTCAAGGCCTCCAGTGCCAGATGCAGCAAAACAAGCCCACAGCATTATGCTCAACTGTTGGTAGGGTGTTCTTTTCCCTATAAGCTTCATTGCGCCATCTGGAAACGGTTGCTTTGCATTGCCAAAAAGCTCTATTTTTATTTCATTTGTCCACAGAACATCTGCCCAGAAGGCTTGTGGTTTGTCTCTTTGGCCAAGGTCACTCGTTCCTTTTATGTCTTTTCTTCAGCAATGGTTTCTTCCTTGGCCTTTGCCCATAAAGTTCTGCTTGGTTTAGAGTGCGGCATATGGCACTTGTTGAAACCATGACCCCACACTGTTCCAGGTTGGCCTCAGGTCTTTGGCCGTTTGACGTGGTGTTTTTTCCACCATTTGCACCAACCTCCGAAGACATCTCGTCAATTTTCCTCTTTCCTCCACGTCCAAGGATGTTCTTGACAGGTTCGTGCTTGGCAAACTTCTTAATAATGTGCACTGTTGGAACTGGGATACCAAGGTCTTTGGAGATGGCCTTATACCCTTTGGAAGTCTTGTGTTTGCTAATAATAGCAGTTCTGATGACCTCAGAGAGCTCCTTTGTCTTCATCATTGTCAGAAATGAACAGGGCCTAACATGGGGCTTTTTTTAAACACAAGTCATCATTCATTGGATAATTCATGTAACGTTGGCACCGACAATTTACCACAGGTGATTCTGATTTGTGAATTATCACAGGTTTTTCTATTTTTCACTCGCATAGTTTTTTTGTTTTAAATTGTTGTATATAATTTGCTCTTTTGTATTTCACATGAGGGCTCTATGCAAAAAAGCTGCTTCACTTGATTCATTTTTTCAGGAGATATCCCTCATTATGTACTTCAACTTCATGGGTGCCAATAACAATGAGCAGCACTGTACTTATCAGCCATAACATTAAAATGATTGGCAGGTAAAGTGAGTAACATTGATTCTTCTTAACGTCACCTCTCAAGGGCTGGGATAAAGGAGGCAGCAAGAGGCCATTTATTAAACTTAATGGGTTGAAAGCAGGAAACACTAAGTATCTGAGCTGTTCTGACAAGGGCCACATTGTGATCTCTAGACTACAGCAGGTGGCGTGTTCCTGGTGCACAGTGGTTAGCACCTACCAATTGGCTCAAAGAATAATAACCGGTGACAGGGTAATGGGTGTCCAAGGCTCACTTATGCTCATAGGAAGTGAAGTCTAACTCATCTGGTCCAATCCCGCAGAAGAGTTTCTGTAGCACAGAAAGTTTCGGTCGTGGGGGAATAGAAAGGTGTCAGGACACAAAAAGCATTGTAGTTTGCTGTGTAACACCCCACCACACTATGCTGACCCCAAAAGTGCCTAAAATCATCAAGTGAGTATCAGAACCAGACCATGGCAGTCCGGCCAGATAAATCACACTTCCCATCATGTTAAAGGAGTTGTCTCCCTTCAGAGTTTCAGAGAATGCATGAATGAAATACTCTGTCACTTCCTGGTTCAGACTGACTCATTTGCATAAGCTCCATGCTTGTACAGCTCCCTGCCCTGCTGTGCTTTCAGATGCTAATTAGATCAGATTACCTTTTCAAACTACTAACAGGACTTCTTATCTGATCCCCAAAACAAAAGCCCTAATTACAGTTCTGTTTATTTTACATAAATCAAGCTTTTTACTGCTGAGAAGCACAGGACACTGCCATGACCTGTGTGATGACATCACTAACTGTTCTCTCAATGAACAAACAGCAGGGGGAGAATTGTTCACAGGTCTGTTACTGAGGGAACTGAAATAGCCAGGGAGGTCATAAATTCACTTGTATCTCCTTAGGGAAAACAGAGGAACAAAGCAATATATTTGGAAAATGTCTTTATTTTGTGTTCCCTACAATTTGAAAGCTATTCTTTGTAGCGAGACAACCCCTTTAATGACCAAGGAAGTAATAGCACCAGTACAGTGTCAGACTGGAGTGCATGGAACCACCAGTGGGGTTGACGCGCGCCGCCAACCAGTGGGGTTGACGCGCGCCGCCAACCAGTGGGGTTGACGCGCGCCGCCAACCAGTGGGGTTGACGCGCGCCGCCAACCACTGGGGTTGACGCGCGCCGCCAACCAGTGGGGTTGACGCGCGCCGCCAACCAGTGGGGTTGACGCGCGCCGCCAACCAGTGGGGTTGACGCGCGCCGCCAACCACTGGGGTTGACGCGCGCCGCCAACCAGTGGGGTTGACGCGCGCCGCCAACCAGTGGGGTTGACGCGTGACATCTGTCCTACAGCTTCTGTACAAGAATGCATAAACCACTTGCTTTCGCTGCCTTTCTAACTAAAAAAAATTTGCCCCAGGCCCACTATGCCCAGGGACCCAGAGAGGGCTTCCCCTACTCCCTTGGGGACAAGCCCAAGCCTGCACCTTAGGACGAAGAAAAGCCCAACAGAGTATCACATTGCTTCCACTAAGCAATGTGATGCTCTGGGGAACGTTCTATTGGGAAACCTTGGGCCATGGCATCATGTGGAAGTTACTGTGACACCTACCTGACGAAGTCCACACCCTTTCAAGTTGTAGTGGGATTCCCTACTGGCAGAGGCCTCTTTCAGCAGCATAAAGACCCGGCCATACTTCAAAAATTGTCCAGGAATGAGGAACATGACAAAGATCTAAAGCCATTAGATCCTCTGAGGGATGTGCTACAGAAACAATCAATGGAGGTCGAACTTTGGTGCCACAGACCACAGAACACTTTCAGAGGTCTTGGGGAGTCCAGGCCTTGACGAGTCAGCACTGATTTGGGGACAGGAAGCACTAAACAAAATGAGTCTCTAATATTATGGCTGGACAGTGTCTATAGGTTCTCCCTAGGTCGCCTGCTTTTAGCACTCTTCTGCCCTCCTCCAATGAGCAATGTTTAAAGGGTTCAACCTGTGTTCCAAGAGTCGGGTTTTGTATATGCCGCATAATGATGGAGCACGTTATCTGTAACTTAATTAAGTGGCATGGAAACTGTACTGTAGAGACTCCAGACTAGAAATCTGCATCCTTCCCACAGGGAGCAGGAATCTCATTACACGTCAATGATACAAGCTGTTCCTACTTTCTACTATGCAGAATGTACACGCTATCCATTTCTGACCTCATTCAAGGTAAATCAGTGAAAAAAAGAGGGCGTGGGGGAAATAGCAGACATCAGCTTAAAGATATGTAGGGGTATAGGGTAAATGATTTACGAGTCTTGCCCTTAAAACAGTCCAAAAAATGGGGGGAGTCAATGGTCGAGATCCATCGGAGCTCTTGATCCCTTTTCTACCTTTTGTTAGAAAAAGCGAGCTCTCCCTCTTTGACGCCAGACAATGTCTACTCTGATTCTGGTCACTGCTGCAGAGAAAAAAAAAATGGTGGCCAGCTTCAGGGAAATTTATTTAACCCCTAAAATAACACGATCAAGGCAGTGGGGCACAAGCTACATTGGTGTTCCCATCTCAAAGAGCTGGTGTATGACAGCTGGCAGGAAGGGATACCATCTGGCAAGGGAAAAATAGTGAAGAGGGTGTAAGGACCCCACGATCGTAATGTGATGGCAGATTCTATCCATATACCATCACTTAATAAAATAGGAACACCCCTTCAAAGGAGTGGTCCCACCATACACATTCATGGTATATCGATAGCCTATATCAGCGGTCCCCAACCTTTTTTCCACCAGGGACCGGTTTGATGCACGACAATTTTTCCATGGCCCAGTGGGAGGGGGCGGGGTTATTGGGGGCGGGGTTATTAGGGCGGGGCTATGGAGGGGGTTGGATGTTTAGAATCACACAAACAAAAAATAAAAAAAATACAGTGTATACTGTGTCATTTAGGGGTATAGTATGGGGTAACCAGTATTTTATAACTGGAGACTGATTGTCAGCTCTGTGGGTCACTATTATATTAATAATGCTGACCCATAGAGCTGATAATCAGTCTGCAGTAATATTGGTCAGCTCTGTGGGTCAGCATTATACATGTATATAATATACATATGTAATCAGCTCTGTCATTATAGAGATATATGCCCCCTGTAATAAATAAATATAGCCCCCCTGTAGTATAATAGCTAGCTGCCCCAGTAGTAGTGATACATAGCTAGCTGCCCCAGTAGTGACAGTGATACATAGCTAGCTGCCCAAACTAGTAGTGCCAGTGAATAACATAGCTACTGCTGCCACCCCAGTAGTGATAGTGATACATAGATAACTGCCCCAGTAGTGTTAGTGATTCATAGCTAGCTGCCCCAGTAGTGACAGTGATACATAGCTAGCTGCCCCAGTAGTGATGATACATAGCTAGCTGCCCCCAGTAGTGTATAGTAAACAGTAGAGATAACTAGCCCCAGTAGTGATAACATAGATAGCTGCCCCAGTAGTAATGATCCATAGATAGCTGCCCTAGTAGTATAATAACGATTCCAGATAGCTGCCCCCAGTAGTATGATACATAGATAGCTGCCCCAGTAGTGTGAGCATTTGCTGCCCCAGTAGTGTGCAAAGTGAATCTCCCCTAGATAGCTGCCCCAGTAGTGACTGTGCTGACCCTACTTGGATAGCTGCCCCAAATGTGTGCTGCCCCCAGAGTGTGTTTGCTGCCCCCAGAGAAAAGATGCCCCCAAATAGTGCCCCTGCGCCCCAAGAGTGCTGCCCCCAGAGATGCTGCCCCCAGTAGCAGCCAGAGGAAAAAAGGGAAAAAAAAAAAAAGTAATAAGTAGTCACTCACCTTTCCCGGCTCCTCGGCCGAGCTCCTCCTCCCCGGCAGCCGACAAAAGCGAGCGGCGCGGGGGGGCGTGACGTCACTGCTTATCACACCCCCTGCGCCGCTCATCATTGTAGATACAGCGCTCAGTGAGCGCCGCATCTACAACGATAGGGAAAGCAGGGACAGAGCTGTCCCTGCTTCCTCTGTAATGCAGCCGCACGCCGAGTGCAGCTGCTAGGTCTGCGCGGCCGGATTATAGCGGCCACGCAGACAAGATGCCGACCGCACGGACTGGTGTAGCCAGCGCCGCGGACCTGCAGGTGACGCGCTAAGGCCCGGTGCCGGTCCGCGGACCGGCGCTTGGGGACCCCTGGCCTATATCACTAAAGGGGTTGTGTTGTCTCACTACAGAGATTAACTACATGTTGAAAGCTAATGGTAATTGAAGACTTTTTCCAAATATATTGCTTTGGTTTCTTTGCTTTGATACAGAGATGACAGATTTTGTCTGCTCTGAGTGCACACATGTCGACAACTGAGAGCAGGGAGTGACATCACCCCAGGTTGGCACACAAGACTCCGGCAGCGTGATAACAGAGTGTGTTATCTCTAACAAACAAAGGAGAATAATTAGCTATTTACTTTAGAGCAGAGAGCTTCGGAGCTCATAGATCAGATCGCCGACTCATGTCAGTGCAATTAAAAGAGCTGTGAATCTAAAACGGCTCTTGGTTCTGAAAAACCATGGTGAGACAACCCCTTTAATGTGTGACCCGCACCGACCTCTAAAACAAGCTTTAAAACCTCTCTGTTCTCTGTACGAGCTTGTTCTTGAGATAGATGTGGGTCCTACCAATAGGTCATCAATGGGTAGGAAGATCCCTTTAAGTTGGGGTCAGCACAGACATATAAAAGATGGGATTTAGACATTCCAGGCAGGACTACCTTTGTCCAGAAGACATAACTAGCCACAAAGCTTTCTGTGGTAGCTTAGCTGGTTTTGCTCATCGCGTAGATGCACCATTGGAAAGCAATGAGCACCTGGTACAATCTTCAGACTCCTCCTCCCCATATATTATTAATGAAGGGTAGCGGTGGTCTGTAAATAATAACTATGATTATGGTCACAAATGCAAAAGCTGGTACCTTCACACCACTGCTCCCCATATATTGGTCTATAAGTCACCAACTATAGCTATTGAGAGGATTACAGAAGCTGGTAATGGTCGTAGATGAAATTCCATTGAAGAAAAGATATAAGGTTTTAACCAAGTAAGTTAAAAATTAATAATTTAGATTTATGTAGCACCAACATATTCTGTAGGGGTGACTCGGATACATACTATCACTTTGGTTCCTTTAATTGTAAAAGTGGGCATAAATAAAATTCATTAAACCTGTCAATATTGGAGCCAACATGGATCGAAGGAGAAGAGGGTTAGAATTAGGCCAGGTTTTACATCGGCCAAAGGGTTCCCCCTTTGGAACCCCCATTCCAGGTGCTTCTAGATCCATTAACGTGTTTCCCCAACTCCATCCTCACACCCCACCCAAAAGGTCATGTTTTTGGGTCTCCCCCAAGAAGGCCAAAACCCTAATTAAAACCCCCTGTGCAATATTAAAAGGAAAAACCAGAAAACATACCCTTTTGGGGGGCCTTGAGGATGGAGTTGGGGACTCCGCTTACTAAAAACACCCAAATTCACCCACGGGGCCTCATTGACCACAATGGACTTCATCAGGTTCTCATCATGATGTGTGCACACTGCACTATTTTTTCACTCATCTCTGACAGAATCTACAATAGATGCTCTGAACTGGATATCTGACACAGATGTTAACCAAGCCATAGCTAGCTGAGAGAAAGGAGAAGAAAAGAGAACTGTGACCAGGTCAGCTTAAGAGCCATGAACTATGGTTATGTCATATGGGCCTCCTCCAAGAGTTCTCAAGGCAAGGTTAAAATGGTGTTCCTGTCACACTCTAATGGCCAACTCTATCAATACGTCATCCAAGTGTGATAGCTGGGAACCATATCTATTTCGGGAACGAGCCCTCAAAAGCCTCCATACAGAAGAAAGAGACGGTGGTGCTTACATACTACTCTCAATTCTGTTCTGAGTACAGGTGAGAACTCCCACAGAACAGAACGGAGAGTCATGCTCAAGTGTGACCAGCTCTCCATTCTGGGGGCTGTTTCAGATATAGGTGCGGGTCCCAGAGTATGTCCTATTGATATGCTATCAAACCTCGAGATACGAAAACTCCTTTAAAACTAGCACGGTGCTCAGAGAGTTAAAGTCCCGGCACTGCCCACTCCACCTAAATCAAGGATCAGCTCGCTCCTACTAGACACGATATAATCAGTTTGCTCGTGGTGCTCTGTGGGTCAAACAATACAGTACTTTTAAATATAGTGGAAAGAAGGGAAAAGTACACACGGCACTCACCGTTCGGCTTCAAATCTTCATTTATTTAGCACATATTCCCGTGGAGGGAATCCATTGTAAGCCCTTCCACCGGAATATGTGCTAAATAAATGAAGATTTGAAGCCGAATGGTGAGTGCCGTGTGTACTTTTCCCTTCTTTCCTTTAAAACTAGGACCTTTAGGATCAAGTCGAATGGTCTGGGGTATGTGAAACCCACAGAAAAGGTGCAGCACATGAGAAGTGCTGCAGATTGAAATAAGGAGAAAAAAAAAAAAAAAAAGAGGATAAGACTAAGAGGACATTGGCCAAGCAAAGAAGGTATGTTGGTTGATAGATAGGATGACAATGGACCTCTATGACAGTGCAGCCATAAAGCAGTGTGCAAACTACTGTTATAGATACAAGAATCCCCCATATTGGCTGTCTGCTAGATTTCCCAAAAAACAAACACGGAGCAACTAAGAATCAGCTAGATAAATACTTCGTCTTGACAAAGTATTCCCTGCAGATTGTTTGGGAATCCTTTAGCCTTTGACAAATGTGGCACCATATACCCACGAGCAATAAATAATACATCAAAACATGATACTGTTAATTGGACCCATGAAATGTGACAAGAACTTGGGTGCAAGTGACAGATCTGGAAAGAAAAAAAAATTCAGTAAGCGACGACTTTACAGATGCAGTGACAGCGGTTTCACTTCAGGTAAATGTTCCCCTCGGAAATGAGATGACAGGATAATAGTGTGGGGGAGGACGGGGCCTCATTTGGATCAATAAAATGCGGACACTGCATCCTGTGGGATCTAATCAATAACACAACCTGACAGAGTGGATACCAATTATATCCAGTTTTAAGGCTTAACATGACCGTATCTACAACTTACCTGCTATTACTCGGAAAAAGCTGAATAGGGGAAACTTAAAGATTTGGAAAACTGTATCCCGAAAATAAACCCTGAATGGGATTTTCTGGTTTACATTCGGTGATTGTGTCTCGTTGAGGTCCACGACAGCATGAGTGGAGAATGGCTACAGCATGTCCCTGTGTTATATTCACATCTTATCACAGTCATATATTTTTTTTTAATATTGTGGACTGGACAAAACCCATTTCAGAATAACCTCTTTAACTTGCTCCAAAGAAAAACATATAATAACAGAAAAAAAGCAGCTATAGTTCTTATACAGAAAATAAACCAACTTAAAACTTCACTTTCAATGAATCTAATAAAACACTAGTGAAAAACTATCCTACATAAAACAAGCCCTAATCATGTGGAGTAACTGCCCCGAAAAGGGCGACTCCACTCTCAAACAAATCCCTGGACAATACCCTAATCTGTCCCTATTGTGGAACAGGCAAAATGGACACTGAACAAATTCTATGTAAAAAGAAGACCCCAAAGTCACATATCTCCATCAAATCTCCAACACGTTTCCCCCCATGAATATATCAGGTTCATCAGGGAGGAGGCAAAAAATTGTTACCTTAGGAGAGTATAAACATATATAATACAAAAGGACGACAAAATTATTCCAAAAAGTCGAGTCCCAAGAAAAGGACTCGTTAGATAGACATTGATAGTCAATGGTAGTCAACAGGTGTGTCACCAATATTTGCCACATTCACTTAAGGTGTCCTTCAGAGATTATGTCACAGGTCAACAAAGGCAGGGTAATAATCAAAAAGAGCTATTGTATAATAAATATAGTATACTCACAGACCCATAATGTATCTCAATAGCGGCCGGTGCTGATAATGAATATACTAAACTCACGGACCCATAAGGTATCTCTATTCTGACGCAGACAAATGGACCAAAGCCATGATAAAAGAGGGCACAAAGTCTTTTCAAAAATAGGTGCTTTATATACACCAAAAAAACACCTATTTATGAGTTTTAATTCAAATCGTAAGAAGGCTGGAAAAAAGCAGTGGAAGTTCAGCCCGGCATCACCTCTGCAATACTGCGCATGTGCGCTCCATTATAAAGATCGCTTCTATAGTCCACAAAATACTGAGGGAAGCTGCACATGCGCAAAACACAAGGAAAATCCCTTAGGTGCATTAAAGATGCGCTTACCGCCAAAGAGCTGAATGTAGTAGAGCAGGATACAGGAGATATCACACAGGCGCCCAGGATAGTTATATAAATTAAGGCGCGTCGACAGCCAATAAAACGAAGTATCATGAACTAAAAAAAGATACCGGATAGGTGCCCAGAATAAACAGGTGCATAAAAATGCCAAATAATTAGATGTAATAAACTAAGAAAGATGTCAAACAAGTGCCGAAAGCAGATTAGAATCATATCAGAAGTTGGATGCAAATAGACATTAAAGGGGTTGTCTCATTAACATTGATTTATCTCCCCACAGTCCTGTTTTCTTGGTTTCATTTTGAATTCAGGGGCGTGTTTACTGGCTTCCACTAGGCTGCACTAGAAGCCAGGTCTGTAGCTATAGCAACCAGTGGTGGCAGCCTATCAGGAGAGATCAAACAGGTCTGTAGCTATAGCGACCGGAGGAGCTGATGCAGCCCATACAAGAGTTGATATCTAGGAATAGGTAGGACACTGTTAATGGACATATATTGCAAAGAGACTTATTTTTGCGAGATCTTTAATATAAAAAGCAGCAATCCTTGTAGTGAGACAACCCCTTTAAGACGTTCTCCTCAGCATTTGTCAAAACATGACTCAACAGATTAATTATTAGAGGAGTCACAGGAATTCCACCCTGTGACTTTGAGGAATTTTTTACATAAAATTTGTTCAGTGCTTGTTTTACGTGGGTATTGTCTAGAGATTTGTTGGAGAGTGGAATTGCCCTTTTTGGGGAGGTTACCCTGCATGATTAGGGCTTGTTTTATGTTTAGGGTGTACTCCGAGCTAGTTTTTTCACTAGTGTTTTATTAGATTCATTAAAAGAGAAGTTTAAGGTTTATTTTCTGTATTAGAACCATAGCTGCTTTTTTTGCTGTGATTTATGTTTTTCTTTGGAGCAAGCTTAAAGAGGTGTTCTCACCACAGACTTTGATGTCATATCTCTAGATAGGTGCAGGTCCCACTTCTGTTCCAGAAATCTATCTCAGGAATGGGCCCCCGAAAGTCTCAGCTCAGAATAAAGAGAGTGATCACACTTGTGCACGACTCTCCATTCTGTTCTATGGGAGTTCTGAGCACAGCCAAACACACTGCTCACCTGTACTGGGAACTCCCATAGAATGGACTGGAGAGTCATGCGCAACCGCACCAGGCTCTCCATTCTTTTCCGTAACTTTCATGGCCCCTTCCCAAGATAGGTGCAGAGGTGGGACCCGCACCTATCAGACTTTGGTGGAATATCCTAGTGATCGGCCATCAATTTCTATAGTAGAATCACCCCTTTAATGAGAACTGTGTAATTCTTAACCCAATAAAGAGGACTTGTGACCCTGGTTGACATGTATATTTTAATAAATCCTTGTGTTCCCTGTCACATAACAATTCTGGATCATCTTCTCTGTGTTGTGCTGTTTCTCTGTTATTCCTCAAGCTGTGGGTGGATCTATAGCTGTGATTAGCATATTCAGCTTCTAGCTTAGCAGTTGCATAAATGCAGGAGATGTTAGCTCTTCAGTAAACACAGGGTACATGTGCTGTGAGAACTGAAAACAATGGCTTATCTGTAATATTGTTAGAGATCATTAGTTTTTCTCCATAGTGAGAAAGTGAGCTCTGTCCATCCATGGGGTGACTTAACTCCCTGCTCTAAGCTCTCTCCTCTAATTAGATAACAGAGTTAGGCTATGTTCACACGGTGTAATTGCGGGGACGCGTTTCACCCGCAATTACGCTGTGTGCTCGGGAGCGGGGCCATGACATGTCACTTCTCTCCCCGCTCGGCGTATTGTCCGAGCAGGGAGAGGAGACGTAATCCATAGTTCTCTATGAGAACTGTGGATTACCGTAATTATTGGGACGTATCTCGTCCTGTATTTAGCGCAGTACGGTGCGAAATACGGGGCGAGATAAGTCCCAATAATTGGCAAGTGAAAATAGCCTAATTGTCTGGTAAGATAGGTTATCACAGAAACCTGTGTGCACTTAAAGCGCATAAAATAAATCTCATCTCAAGACTAAAGGAAAATCTATTGACCAATGTATTTAGAAAAAGTCTTCATTTAACTGTCCCTTTATGTTTAAGCTAACCTTTGTAGTGAAAAAAAACCTTTTTAAGGTCACACAACAGAGAGGCACATGTGATAAGATAGTTGTAGCAGTTTCCTACATGCTTTACACAGCGATATTGCCAGCACTTATCAGATCGTGTCAGAGGAACATTTATTCGATAAATGAGATGGTAACAACCAGACATCAATATTTTCATACATTTCCAACCGGAGTAACAGAGGAACAACACAGAATTGTAACATTCTGGGTAATCAAAGTACATTAATCTGAATAAAACTGAAGGGTCCTAAAAAAAAAAACAAAAAAAAAAACATTATTCCCCCGCAGAGGAGACTCTCCATTTACACAGCTCTTGTTCTGTAGAGACCATTCATGTATGACTAAAAGCAAAGTTTTTACAGCTCAAAGAACGTACGCTCCCCCACTTACTTTAACCCCACGACCATCAGCGAGCGCAAAAACTATTAAAATACTGAGAAGTGCTAGCGGGAAAAGAAAAACATGTATTTGCAGTAATTGGCTACGAGGGCATGAATCAGAAGGCTGCACAAGAGCCGGGATAATGGGAAGCCAATTATAAGACTGCTTCATTAACGGCGTGCTACTCGGACTGCGCATATTTCATATTTTTCCCAGCTGTGAAGCGCTACCATAGTATAATGCCAGACATGCACTCCCCTCTAATTAACAGCTTAAAAAGAACGAGCCCGAAGAGAAGTTTGATTTCTCAACATTGAATGGGAAAAAAAAATAATAACTTTAAGGAAAAAACTATTTATAAAAAGATGGATGTGGCCAATAACAGGAAGAAATAAGAAAGAGGTCACTGGATAAAAGTTTCTGGTTTGCACTATTCCCAATGGGGAATTGTGGAAACCTAGGGTCTTATGTATGAAAACTGTCAGCAGTAAGGCTGTCTTTGTTGCCCATAGCAACCACCCAGAGCCCATAGCAACCACCCAGAGCCCACAGCAACCACCCAGAGCCCATAGCAACCACCCAGAGCCCATAGCAACCACCCAGAGCCCATAGCAACCACCCAGAGCCCATAGCAACCACCCAGAGCCCATAGCAACCAGAGCCCATAGCAACCAGAGCCCATAGCAACCAATCAGAGCCCATAGCAACCAATCAGAGCCCATAGCAACCAATCAGAGCCCATAGCAACCAATCAGAGCCCATAGCAACCAATCAGAGGCCAGTCGTCATTTGATATATTGCTCTAAAAAAATGAAAGCTGAGTGCTGATTGGTTGCTATGGGCTCTGATTGGTTGCTATGGGCAACAAAAAAAATTCATCCACCTACACAGTTTTCATACATGAGGACCATAGGAAAATCTGTATGAAAAGTGTCTAGCAGTGAGACTGTCTTTGTTGTTCATAACAACCAATCAGAGCCCGTAGCAACCAATCAGAGCTCATAACAACCAATCAGAGCCCAGCTTTTAATTTTCCAGAGCATTATATGAAATTAAAGCTGCACACCAATTGGTTGCTATGGGCTCTGATTGGTTGCTATTAGTAACAAGGACAGTCTTACTGCTAGACAGTTTTCATACATAAGGCCCCTATTTTTTGTAGCAGCTCCTATATGGAAGTATTGTGTTGCCTTTGCTGAAGAGGTTGAGCTTTATGAAAGCCCCAGCAAAGATTAAAATTGTAAGAGCCACACGGAAGTCTCTTTGGTGTCCCATTCCATGTTCCAGGAGTCCATGTTTTGTCATCTTAATGCGTGACCAATCACCGGTCAGAACGGTGACCTCCACTGTGTCAGCATGTTAGAGCTACAGCGAACATGTGCCGGACACCGTATGATCGCTGAAGCAAGGTAATACAGAGAAAGACCAGAGACAGACAAAGGACAACGAAGTGGTACTGAAGCGGCATGGAAACAGTCAAGGAGAATGTAGGATAAAAATTTTTATTTTAGGATAAAAAAAATTATTTAACTGTATATTTAAAATATATCTAAACTATTTTGGTGTCCTGGTGGCAAAGAAAAGATCAGCGTTTGCTCTTCTTGAGATCTAGGGCAATGGGTTGAAATGCGTTTCCCTGATAGTCCAGTATAAGTGAATGGTTAAGATTTACTTATTTGATGGTCCAGTGTAATGGAATGGTTAAGATTTCCTTCCCTGATGTGCTAGTGTAATTTAATGGCTAATACTTGCTTCCCTGGTGGTCTAGAGCAGTGGAGGAGTTAATACTTGCTTCCCTGGTGGTCCAGTGTAAGAGCTTGTTTACACTGAGTTTTCCCTCCGTGTTACAAGTGCTTTGTAGATCCGTCTTGGGGACCGACAGAGCAGACCCCAAGACGGCTCCGCTCGGCTGCATGTTAATTCTTTTCAAGACAGACCCGAGCGGTGCTTTTGAAACACGCAGCGTCTGCGTCTTCCTAATAGCGAGCAGTGATGAAGTCACTGCTAATTGTTAGATCTGTCTTGGGGTCCGCTCTGTCGCTCCCCAAGACGGATCTACAAAGTGCTTGTAACACGGAGTGAAAACTCCATATGAACAAGCCCTAATGGTATGGAAATATTTTCTCTCCACCTGATGGTCCAGTGTACAGTAAGGCCTCGTTCACACGGCGTATTTGTCCGCGGATTGGCGCCGTACTCCGCGCCGGATTTGCGCTGCAGTACGGCGCCAATCCGTCGGAGTAATTACGGTAATCTACTGCTCTCATAGAGAACAGTGGATTCCGTCGCTCCTCCCCGCTCGGCAAATCCGCCGCGGGGGGAGAAAGTGACATGCACATTATTAACGGCGCGTACGCGCCGTAGATAATGGCAGTCTATGGGACTGGGGAGCGGCGCCCCCGCCGCGCTCCGGCCCCGCCCCTTATTCACGCCGGATTTGCGAGCGCAATCCGGCTCACAAATCCGCCGTGAATAAGCCGTGTGAACACGGCCTAATAGTTAATACTTGCTGCCCTGGTAATCTAGAGTAAAGTAAGGGCCTGTCCCCACAGCATAGGTTTTCAGTCGGATTTACAGACGGTTTTCGGATTTGAAAGCCGTCTGTAAACGGACTGTCAACCTTTTACATGGAGTTAAATAGAAAATCTGTGCAGCATTCCCCACTGCACGGATTTTCCGGCGTACAGTTTTTTTACACCACCGGCGGTCAGAAAAACTTAGAACACGTTCATTCTTCCGCCCGGTTTTCAGGTGGGTGTGAATGGGGGGCGGCTTGAATCTGCAAAACGTGGACAAAAGCCGCCCCCCTGTATGCCAAAAAAAGACCAAATACTGGTCAGGATTTCCCGACCAGTATTTGTCCTTTGCCGTGTAAATGCAGCCAAATAGTTAATATTTGCTTCCCTGGTATTCTAGTGTAGTGGCATAGTTAATAATTGCTTCCCTGGTGCTCCAGTGTAATGGTATGGCAATATTTTCTCTCTCCCTGATGGTCCAGTGTACAGTAATAGTTAATATTTGCTTCCCTGATACTCTAGTGTACAGTAAGGCCATGTTCACACGGCTAAAACCAGGACGTATTTCAGTCCGTAATTACGCGCCGTAGCAAATTACGGGCTGAAAATGTCCCGGTCCTTGCGGTAATCAACAGTTCTCAGAGAACTATGGAGTACGTCTCCACCACCTGCTCGGTGAATCCGCCGCTGGGGGAGAAAATTGACATGTGAAATACTAGCGGTGTATACACGCCGCTGGTAATACAAGTCTACGGGCCGGCGAGGTGCCGCCCCCCGCCCCCGGACACACGGAGTAATTGCGGTGCGTAATTACGCCCTGCAAATACACCGTGTGAACCTAGCCTAATATTTAAGATTTGCTTCCCTGGTATTATAGTGTAGTGGAATAGTTCATGCTTGGTTCCCTGGTGCTCCAGTGTAATGGTATGGTAATATTTTCTCTCTCCCTGATGGTCCAGTGTACAGTAATAGTTAATATTTGCTTCCCTGGTGCTCCAGTGTAATGGAATGGTTAATACTTGCTTCCCTTTGATTGTGTAGAAAAGGTAGCTTATACCTGGTGTCCACTGGGCAGTTTCCATCAATGTGTTCTCACTCTCCGTCACAAAGGTGAAACTAATGTGTACATCAACTTCGGCTCCCTCTTCCTGCTCCGCATTAAAACGTATAGTTCTGTGCAAGGCAGAGACACAGAGGCCGACTGATAAATCGCTAGCTATATGATATGGCAGTGCAATGTATCAGAGGCTTACCACCACCTCCCCACCCACCCATGTGATCATGGTAGAGTTAAATTGGCTTCTGCTTTTCTCTACCTCCAGGTGTCCAGTCACCTCAACAGGTTACACCAATGCAAATCCAGTCCGATACTCACGCAAACACAGGCCGGACGGCGTTATTCATATTCCCGTACGCAGCTCTGCCCAGAAGTTCCCTGAAGCAGTTTTCAGCCAGGACACTTGGGTTCTCCTCTTTGTCACCAACCACGGAGGGGGACGCAGGTGGAGCCAGGCGACTAGTGGAAGAGAAACCATTCAGAATAAGCATTTTGCCAACGGCAGATGGTGGACAAAGTACAAGGAGTAATATGACTGATGTATGACTAACGCAGGGAGAGACAAAATGTCTACGCTGATGTATCAGAGCAATGACTATAAGAGGACACATGACTAGGTCTAAGCTCCTGCAAATTCCACAGCTATCTATTTGTACCAAGGCAGTGACAGATGTAACCTAAGGGAGATGTCAAAGAGGTCTCAAAGGTAAGATAGGTGTCTCAACTCTGTGACTGTCACTCTTCCCAGCTGGAGAGTTATCAGAACTTTATGATTTAACATATTAAAAATCCATTCAATGCTGTAGCTGCAAAAACCATACTCCCTGGAATACATTAAATGGTTTACATCCATTCTCATACTCCGGAGCTGCATTCACTGTGTACATACATTACTTATCCTGTACTGATCCTGAGTTACATCCTGTATTATACTCCAGAGCTGCACTCACTATTCTGCTGGTGCAGTCACTGTGTACATACATTACTTATCCTGTACTGATCCTGAGTTACATCCTGTATTATACTCCAGAGCTGCACTCACTATTCTGCTGGTGCAGTCACTGTACATACATTACTTATCCTGTACTGATCCTGAGTTACATACTGTATTATACTCCAGAGCTGCACTCACTATTCTGCTGGTGCAGTCACTGTGTACATACATTACTTATCCTGTACTGATCCTGAGTTACATCCTGTATTATACTCCAGAGCTGCACTCACTATTCTGTTGGTACAGTCACTGTGTACATACATTACTTATCCTGTACTGATCCTAAGTTACATCCTGTATTATACTCCAGAGCTGCACTCACTATTCTGTTGGTGCAGTCACTGTGTACATACATTACTTATCCTGTACTGATCCTGAGTTATATCTTGTATTATAATCCAGAGCTGCACTCACTATTCTGCTGGTGCAGTCCCTGTGTACATACATTACTTATCCTGTACTGATCCTGAGTTATATCTTGTATTATACTCCTGAGCTGCACAGATTTATCAACATGTGGCGCGTTGTAAGCAGTGTCTGACTGAGGTGTCTTGGGCCCACCAGTGGAATTTCATCCTGGGGGCCCACCCTACAGCTTCTATATCTGCCTCTTATTTTCTGCCTCTTCCAAGCATGTATAGGCAGCTTAAAAGAAACTCCCGGTCTGCCATGCTCAGGGGTCCACCGGGGGTTTCCATTCTGAGCCTGATTGTAAGACTGTCTGGTTTAAGTTTACACAGTCTGAGTATTAGACCGTATTAATAGGTCTGCCCCGTAGTGTGCAACTGTCTTAACCAGAGGTGTTAAATGTATTTTCCCCCCGAGGCCTACATCAGCATTATGGTTGTCCCCAAAGGGCTTAAAGGAGGGTGGCTAGGGTGCCGGGACAGGGTTGTCTGATGTGTGCCACTGCCTTAGAGTTGCTGAACACCGTGTTGAAGGGGTGTGCGCTGCAGCTCCGAAACCAAGATGGTGCCCACTCCCTGTGCTGGCACCACCGCCTCTGCCAAGTGCCTGATGTGTCCTCTGGGTGAAGTGCAGAGCCAGTCATCCTGCTCCCGGACTATGTCCATCACTGCGTCCATGCGGTTATGGGCCACATAAAATGATACAGATTCGGCCCGCGGGCCATGAGTTTGACACGTGGGCTAAGCCTTTGCTGGAGTTCACCTACCTTTCAGTGTCCTCTATCTTCTGCATATTGAACAACAAGGATGGAACGATTTTATCCATGTGCTGGGGCTCCCATATGGTTGCTCGAAGCTCGTCGTTCACAGTTTTTCGGACAACACCTTGGATACCCCGGATCCCGGCAATTCTTATTCTAGACCAGGGAGAGATAAAAATGAAAGTATTTGACAAGATGACAGACAAGGACACTGCTCCTCAATGATGACCCAGGAGAAACTGGGGAACAAGGGGATTGCTTCAGTGACGCCCAGGATCAGATATGTGAACTTACCTGTAATAAGACTATAGAGCTAAAGATTTTAAAAGTGAGGCTTGGTCACACACATACAGAGCTGATCAACACAGAGGTCCCAACATAGGTCTGCACTGCAGGGAGAGCAGCAGGCCCAGAGCCACAAAGAGGAAAATGTCACAGCAATTAAAGGGTAAGAAACACAACAAAAACCTCAATGTACTCCACAAAAACAAAACCTCTACAGACATAGCCCCATATGCTGTACAGTGATCCACTGCTGAGAAGCAAAAACGCCCAAAAATCATGAGATTCTTAGTGAACTTTTTGATCAAATATTTACCGCATGTGATGTCTGGAAATTTTTTTCCCTTTTTGTGGCTTATGTTTTAACACCACATTGATTAGCTTGAAACATGGAGGCAAAGGTAAATAAACTCTATTACCAAATACATTGCTGATCTGATTTTGCTTGCTTTCAGAGTTCGAGCAGTTCTTATCTCATGCTTGTACATGCAAGTTTAACTAGGTTACCTACTTCCTCGCTCTTCTCTAGCCGCGGTCTGGATGGTGACATCACTCCCTGTTGTGTCTTATCGGCAGCACAGTAGCTTGTTTATCTTTCTTACTGACAAACTTTATGAGCTCTGGTGCCTTGTGCTCTCCATCAACAGTGCCCCCCTTACAGGCTTAGCTAGAAATAGTAGAGCTGAAATGTCAGTCGCTGCAGGAAGTGGGAGCCTGCAAGTGCAAAACCGCCCACAGCATGACCAGGAAGTGGGAGCCTGAGGCTGTAGAACCACCCACAGCATGAACAGGAAGTGGCAGCGTGAAGAGGTAGAACCAATCACAGCCTGACCAGGAAGTGGGAGCCTGAAACTGTAGAACTGTCCATAGCCTGACCAGGAAGTGTAAGCCTGAAGCCGTAGCACTGCCTAGAGCCTGACCAAGAAGTGGGAGCCTGAAGCTGTAGAAGATCCCCACTGCCTGAACAGGAAGTGAAAGCCTGAAGCTGTAGAACCACCCACAGACTGAACAGGAAGTGGGAGCGTGAAGCTGTAACACCACCCACAGCCTGAACAGGAAGTTGGAGCCTGAAGCTGTAGCACTGCACACAGCCTGAACAGGAAGTGGGAGCCTGACTCTGTAGAACCACCCACAGCCTGAACAGGAAATGGGAGCGTGAAGCTGTAGAACCACCCAAAGCCTGAACAGGAAATAGGAACCTTGATCTGTAGAATTGCCCAGAGCCTGACCAGGAAAAGCTGCCTGTGAAAAGCAAGCTCTGTGAAACAGCATGGTGAGAACAACCCTTTAAGTGTCTATCTGCTCATTTTTTTTTTGTTTGCATTGGTGCAAATGCTCCTCTCATTTGCCCCAAGTTTTCTTACTTAACAGAAGATTGCACAATTGTTTTCTATCTATTTTGTCTCAGTCCGCTTGCTGCGAACATATGGCAATGTGAGCATTCGTGATCCTTTCCTCTTGGTTGTGGTGTCGCCATCGCGAGAGGGGTAGCTGCTAAACCTTTATAGTGTAGGGACCAACTTAAAAGAGGTCACCAAAAAGTTGCAATTGGCCTTATATAGTTTTATCAGAAAGTAAACAAAGAACCTCACGTTCATTTTTGTGAATTTTGTTTTAGCAGCTATGGATCAATGTATTGCATGTAGTTGTGCAACCATGTCTATTTTTCGCTCTCTTTTTGTAGCTTACCTCAATGTATATCAGCCTTAAAACTACTTGAGCAGTCTTAGGCACTCAAACATAACTTAATCAGAACTAAGTGCCATATGTAGCAGAGCTGAAGGTGTCCTATAACCAACCGATACATGAAAAAAACTTTGGGTTCTTAGTCCACATGTTTTGATCAAAAAATGTTTAAGCCATCCCCGACTTCAACGGGACCCCAATGCGGATGGTCCCACACTGTTCCTACCTCTCTTTTGAGTGCAATTCAGACCTGTCAACTGGGTCATGCGGCCGCCAAAATCCAGTGGACGCTGGTGTTCGCATTGTGTGTTTTTCAGAAATGTTTTTTTGTGCAGAACTATACGTTGCATCTGGCATATATTGCTTTTTAACTTATACAGGGAGGAGTGGATGCCTCCATTTTGGTTTTCTGCACCCCGCCCATCTCCACAGGTTACTAGACCAGTGCGGTATGCTTATTAAGCTGGGGGGTTTTTTCTCTCTGGATTATGGAGGTCGGATGACCCAGTTGAGAGGTCTGAATTGGACTCAAAAGAGAGGTAGGAACAGTGTGGGACCATCCGCATTGGGGTCCCGTTGAAGTCGGGGATGGCTTAAAGAGGTTGTCTCACTACAAGGATTGCTTTTTATGTTAAAGATCTTGCAAAAACAAGTCAACTTGTAATATGTGTCCATTACCGATATCCTACCTATTCCTAGATATCCCCTCTTGTATGGGCTGCATCAGCTCTTCAGGTCGCTATATCTACAGACCTATTTGATCTCTCCTGATAGGCTGCCAGCACTGGTTGCTATAGCTACAGACCTGGCTTCTACTGCAGCCTAGTAGATGCCAGTAAACACGCCCCTGAATTCTAAGTGAAACCAAGAAAACAGGACTGAGGTAAGAGGAATCAATGTAGTGAGACAACCCCTGTAAACATTTTTTGATCAAAACATGTGAACTAAGAACCTCAAAGTTTTTTTCATGTATTGCATTAATGCTTTTTTTGCAGGTTTCCATGTCGTTTGATAGCTCACTATAACCGACCGAAGCATGAAGCTTGGCCCAGCCACCCCTGTAGTGTTATCATTTAATTTTTTCCACTTACTCTGTCTGCACTTCAGGATCGCTGTGACACGAATGGCACATGGCACTGAATCTGGAAACAAAGAAATCGTATCGTCTGTGATAGGACGGCGTGTCTTCTTCTATGTTTGCAAACTTGACAAACTGCAAGAAAAAGACAAAATCTAAGAAATATGTAAAATCCAAAATGTTTCTGCTATATTATACTCCACCCCCACAAGTAACCGAGTGGGGTAACTTCTAGTTCTTCTTGCTAATGACAAATAAATCCAAACAGCAGCAGAGGGTCAATGCAAACAGCAACATGACCGCCATCGTTGATTATAACATCTACTGTAACGTATTAGCCCCCTTCACATTTCTACTTTGCATGGCATTTTTTTGTTTTTCTTTTACAAAGCTTTATACAATTTTTTTCATGTATTCTTTGTAGTATTTTTTGCAAAAAAAAAAAAAAAAAAAAAAAAGGTGTTTATTGGGACAAGTGTTTTTCACAGCATTTTGTGATGTGAAACCCCCTCCTGTAAAATATGTAAGTACAGATAGTACTGCCTCCCTGTAAATGATGTAGGTACAGATAGTACTGCCTCCCTGTCTCTCCTGTAAATGATGTAGGTACAGATAGTACTGCCTCCCTGTCTCTCCTGTAAATGATGTAGGTACAGATAGTACTGCCTCCCTGTCTCTCCTGTAAATGATGTAGGTACAGATAGTACTGCCTCCCTGTCTCTCCTGTAAATGATGTAGGTACAGATAGTACTGCCTCCCTGTAAATGATGTAGGTACAGATAGTACTGCCTCCCTGTCTCTCCTGTAAATGATGTAGGTACAGATAGTACTGCCTCCCTGTCTCTCCTGTAAATGATGTAGGTACAGATAGTACTGCCTCCCTGTAAATGAGTAGGTACAGATAGTACTGCCTTCCTGACTGTCCTGTAAATGATGTAGGTACTGATAGTACTGCCTGTCTATACCTGTAAATGATGTAGGTACAGATAGTACTGCCTCCCTGTCTCTCCTGTAAATGATGTAGGTACAGATAGTACTGCCTCCCTGTCTCTCCTGTAATGATGTAGGTACAGATAGTACTGCCTCCCTGTCTCTCCTGTAAATGATGTAGGTACAGATAGTACTGCCTCCCTGTCTCTCCTGTAAATGATGTAGGTACAGATAGTACTGCTCTCTCCTGTAAATATGTAAAGAAGTCTGCCCCTGTCTCTTCCTGTAAATATGTAGTACAGATAGACTGCCTCCTGTTTCTCCTGTAAATGATGTAGGTACAGATAGCGCTGCCTCTGCTTCCTGTAAATTATGTAGGTACAGATAGTACTGCCTCCTGTCTCCCCCTGTAAATGATGTAGGTACAGATAGTACTGCCTCCCTGTCTCCTCCTGTAAATGATGTAGGTACAGATAGTACTGCCTCCCTGTCTCTCCTGTAAATTATGTAGGTACAGATAGTACTGCCTCCCTGTCTCTCCTGTAAATGATGTAGGTACAGATAGTACTGCCTCCCTGTCTCTTCCTGTAAATGATGTAGGTACAGATAGTACTGCCTCCCTGTCTCCTGTAAATGATGTAGATACAGATAGTACTGCCTCCCGTCTCTCCTGTAAATGGTGTAGATACAGGTAGTACTGCCTCCTGGTCTCCTGTAAATGATGTAGGTACAGATAGTACTGCCCTCCTGTCTCTTCCTGTAAATGATTTAGGTAAGATAGTACTGCCCCTGTCCTCTGTAAATGATGTAGGTACAGATAGTGCTGCTCCTTGCTCTCCTGTAAATGATGTAGGTACAGATAGTACTGCCTCCCGGTAAATGATGTAGGTACAGATAGCGCTGCCTCCTGTCTCTCCTGTAAATGATGTAGGTACAGATAGTACTGCCTCCCTGTCTCTCCTGTAAATGATGTAGGTACAGATAGTACTGCCTCCCTGTCTCTTCCTGTAAATGATGTAGGTACAGATAGTACTGCCTCCCTGTCTCTCCTGTAAATGATGTAGGTACAGATAGTACTGCCTCCCTGTCTCTCCCTGTAAATGATGTAGGTACAGATAGTACTGCCTCCCTTTCTCCTGTAAATGATGTAGGTACAGATAGTACTGCCTGCCTGTCTCTCCTGTAAATGATGTAGGTACAGATAGTACTGCCTCCCTGTCTCTCCTGTAAATGATGTAGGTACAGATAGTACTGCCTCCCTGCCTCTCCTGTAAATTGTAGGTACAGATAGTACTGCCTCCTGTAAATGATGTAGGTAAGAAGTACTGCCTCCCTGTCTCCCTGTAAATGATGTAGGTACAGATAGTACTGCCTCCCTGTCTCTCCTGTAAATGATGTAGGTACAGATAGTACTGCCTCCTGTCTCTTCCTGTAAATGATGTAGGTACAGATAGTACTGCCTCCCTGTCTCTCCTGTAAATGATGTAGGTACAGATAGTACTGCCTCCCTGTCTCTCCTGTAAATGATGTAGGTACAGATAGTACTGCCTCCCTGTCTCCCTGTAAATGATGTAGGTACAGATAGTACTGCCTCCCTGTCTCTCCTATAATGAGTAGGTAAGTACTGCTCTCCTGTAAATGATGTAGGTACAGATAGTACTGCCTCCTTGTCTCTCCCTGTAAATGATGTAGGTACAGATAGTACTGCTGTCTCTCTGTAAATGATGTAGGTACAGATAGTACTGCCTCCCTGTCTCCTGTAAATGTAGGTAAGATAGTACGCCTCACTGTCTCCTCGTAAATGATGTAGGTACAGATAGTACTGCCTCCCTGTAAATGATGTAGGTACAGATAGTACTGCCTCCTGTCTCTCCTGTAAATGATGTAGGTACAGATAGTACTGCCTTCCTGTCTCTCCCTGTAAATGATGTAGGTACAGATAGTACTGCCTCCCTGTCTCTCCCTGTAAATGATGTAGGTACAGATAGTACTGCCTCCCTGTCTCTCCTGTAAATGATGTAGGTACAGATAGTACTGTCTCTCCTGTAAATTATGTAGATACAGACAGTACTGCCTCCCTGTCTCTCCCTGTAAATGATGTAGGTACAGATAGTACTGCCTCCCTGTCTCTTCCTGTAAATGATGTAGGTACAGATAGTACTGCCTCCCTGTCTCTCCTGTAAATGATGTAGGTACAGATAGTACTGCCTCCCTGTCTCTCCATGTATAAATGATCTGTCCAGGTACAGATAGTACTGCCTCCTGTCTCTCCTGTAAATGATGTAGGTACAGATATTACTGTTTCAATGAAATGTAGGTACAGATAATACTGCCGCCTGTCTCTCCTGTAAATGATGTAGGTACAGATAGTACTGCCTCCCTGTCTCTCCTGTAAATGATGTAGGTACAGATAGTACTGCCTCCCTGTCTCTCCTGTAAATGATGTAGGTACAGATAGTACTGCCTCCCTGTCTCTCCTGTAAATGATGTAGGTACAGATAGTACTGCCTCCCTGTCTCTCCTGTAAATGATGTAGGTACAGATAGTACTGCCTCCCTGTCTCTCCTGTAAATGATGTAGGTACAGATAGTACTGCCTCCCTGTCTCTTCCTGTAAATGATGTAGGTACAGATAGTACTGCCTCCCTGTCTCTCCCTGTAATCTGTAGATACAGATAGTACTGCCTCCTTGTACTCCTGTAAATTTGAATAAAGATAGTACTGCCTCCCTTCTTCTCCACTGAAATGATGTAGGTACAGATAGGTCACTGCTCACCTGTCTCTCTGTAAAGATGAGGACAGAAAGCTCCTCTTGTCTCTCCTGTTAATGCAGTAGGACAGATAGAACCCTCTCTGCCTGTAAATCTGTACAGATAACGTCTGTCCTATCTGTAAATGATGTAGGTACAGATAGTACTGCCTCCCTGTCTCTCCTGTAAATGATGTAGGTACAGATAGTACTGCCTCACTGTCTCTCCCTGTAAATGATGTAGGTACAGATAGTACTGCCTCCCTGTCTCTCCTGTAAATTATGTAGGTACAGATAGTACTGCCTCCCTGTCTCTTCCTGTGAGTTCTGTAGATACAGATAGTGCTGCCTCCTTTACCCTGTAACCATTGTAGGCACATAATAGTGTTGCTGTGGCTCTCATTCATTCACACTACATTGGTAGCAAGAAGGGTCCTGCTACTATGCTGTCGTCTGAACCCTGAACTGAAAAGCCCTTTTTTTTTTCCGCCAGCAGGACATAGAACACCTCTCTGGCTGTAAATCTGTAAATTCAGCTATTGTAACAATATGCAGAAAATCTAAATTTGATGAAACATAAATGAAATAATCAGTGAGAAACATTTCCTTACCCCCAGCCCAGACACAGGAAACACAATGTTTTTTTTCTGTACTCGGGTAATGAATATTATCCTGTGCTTATTCGTTCCTCAGATACAAACTGATAAAACTGACAATTTCTTTCGGTGCCTCAATTCAGCGTCTTAAACAGAGAAATCTGGGCTTAAAAATAGCTCTGGGAACGATTAAAGAGATAACATCAAATAGAGCTGTGGTTGCCAAGAGGACAACATTCTTGACCTACTTTTTGCAAGATGAGTATTTTATGAATATTTTACTGATAGCAATATAGGAGTCTAAATAAAGACCGAGTTCCCTGCTGAAAAGATTTGATGGTGAAGCTTATCAATTTGCCAGAACAAAAAAAAAAAAAATCCTAACATCTTTAAAGCTGAAAAACCACAATTGCTTAATCCAAATCTGCAGATCTCACTAGTTAATTGGAAAATTTTCATAGAATTTTTACATAAAAATATACAATATGGATACAGACACTTTGCAGCACTTGCACCATTATTTAAACCTTTAAATGTTCAGGCAGGAAAATACCTTAAAAAGGGTATTTTCATCCCAATGAGTAGCTTTAACTCCTTAAACCACCATGTTTTAGCACGTCACTCGCTCGCTGAGCCCGCTCCATGCGTGGAGATGCATCTCACACCCGCCACTAACAACAGAGATCGGAGCCGTTTAACCCCTTAGACAGTGCTGTGATAGTTTCTCACTCTGATTGGCACCTCAGTGGTGAGATCGGAGTGTCTATTGTTTAACATGGTTGTTGGAAGCATTAAAGGGTTATTTTTTCGCTAAAAAGTAATTATTTGGACAGTAAAAATAAGCACTTTTGCAATTAGTTTGCATTACCTAAATCATTTAGTACAGCAGTTATTAGCTAACCTGTAAGTGTCCAGAGCCAAATCTGAAGCCTGGGTATCGGGCCACGCTCCCTTTGCGGTGATTGCCTGCCTGATATATAGTCCAGCCCTGGTCAGGGCACGCCACCTGTGCGGTGATTGGCTGCCTGCACTCTTTGTGATCACTCCCCTCTAAGCTGTGTAAAAACGAAGCTGAAACTGGCTACATAAGCTTTCTGTGCTAACTGCTGGCTGTGTCTGTGAAATAAGAGGTTGTCTGCACTCCTCTATGCTACTCTCTCAGTGATAGCTCTATGTTAAGGATCTGGGTAATTACTGAGTCTCTAGCTGTTAGATTCACTCTTTCCACCCATATAACACACCCTGATACACTCTGCTCCTCTCACCCATATAACACACAGACGTAACCACTCTGCTTCCCCTCTACCTTTTGCCCGATAACAGAGGAGGTGGAGGAGGGCGCAGAGTGTATTTCTCACATTTGTTTCATCAGTTCAGGCTGTATGTATAACTGTTTACGCCAAAGAAGGTGTTCTGGTTACAAGGAGCTTGTGGAATGAGGCGACAGCTCTCCAGGCATGAGAACTGACCATTGCAGGAGGTCTGCAGAGCTATGACATCCTCTCCCTTCCCCTGCTCACATAAAATGATGATGACAACACAGGAGGGAGCAGGGAAGTGGTGTGATGTCACCAGTCTTCAGTGAGGGAACACACGGCCACCGGGAGGAGGGGAGACACGGCCACCGGGAGGAGGAGAGACACGGCCACCGGGAGGAGGAGAGACACGGCCACCGGGAGGAGGAGAGACACGGCCACCGGGAGGAGGAGAGACACGGCCACCGGGAGGAGGAGAGACACGGCCACCGGGAGGAGGAGAGACACGGCCACCGGGAGGAGGAGAGACACGGCCACCGGGAGGAGGAGAGACACGGCCCTGGATTTGGAGCTGTAAGAGAGGTACCTCATACCTCCCTGTAATACTGTACTACTGCCACATTACAGCCATAGAAAGGCACCATGTACCTCACACCTCTTTGAAATACTGTACAACCGCCACATCACAGCCAGAGAGACACCACATACCTCACATCTCCCTGTAATACTGTACTACTGCCACATCACTGCCAGTGAGTAACTACGTACTTCACGCTTCCCTATAATTCTGTGCAAGTGCCATAACACAACAAGACAGCCACTGCGTACCTCACACCTCCCTTTAGTCCAGTTCCACCATGGGAGCCATTAATAGGAGTGTGGACTATACCATTTTTATTTCTAGATATAGGTCTAATGCACCAGTATAAAAGAGATACAGGAGAAGAATCTTTAATACATTTCTATTCGAATCTTGTATGATTTCTTATGAAGTACATAATAAAAACATAAGTGGACATCCCTCTCGCATTCTAGAGATGGAGCAGCAGCTATTTTATATTTCTGGGTCATAAGTTTTCCTTTTTAAAGGGGTTTTGGCACGAAGTAAAATTGACGTGGGAAGTTTGTAAATTAAATAATAAACATTCATCATTATTAAAAATTCTGCACTGTTTTTGTTTTAGCTGCTCCTTTAGGGATCCATGGTTTACAGCTCGTCTCCAGGGAATACGACCAGGGCTGAGCGCTTCTCAGTCCTGGTCGCACATGCTCAGACATCACCTCTCCTCTCAGGCAGCTACTGAGTGCTCAAACCTCAGGTGCTGTCACTCTACTCCCGTCCTCTGTGCTCCTTAGTAATTAGTCAAACAGTGCAAATAAATAAAAAAAAAAGAAACCTCAATCAGGTCTGTACATTGATAAAGAGAAATAAAATCCGCAGGTTTGGTTTCTGCAGGGATTTGAACCTAGGACCCTTGTGCCTGGAGGCAAAAACTTTACCTCTCAGCTACTCACAATGCATTACATAAACAGACCTTTCTTTGACTACAGAGAGGAAAGGACTGGTGATGTCATCCTGATGGGTCACATGATATGCAATTCAAACAAATCACACATGCCCCCTTCTGAGAACACAGAGCTGAAGAGCTGGATGCAGGAGGTAGGAAATTAGATTGTGGCAAAACCCCTTTAATTTTTCCCACAGCATAGTCCTCACCGAATTAGTTCCATACACTTGAAGTTTAGGTTCTCCCGATTCCAAAAGTTTGGCCACCATGTGCAGAAAGCTTTCCACGAAGGGTTTGATGCTCTGGGAGTGGCACGCCATAAGGAGCTGGTCCAACGCTTCCATAGCAATGAAGACATTTCTAGAAAATAAGGAAGACAACCATAGGATAGTAACCAATACACTCATCCCCCAGTAATGGGCGTACCCAAATACAGAACAAAATATAGATTAAAGGAGTTCTCACTATGCAGTTTCACAGAGCCACAGGCAGCTTTAGACACACACGTTCTGGTCAGGCTGTGGTTGGTTCTATAGCAGTAAAATTGGCATATCAGTTCTGCTGTTTCTAGCCATTACTGTAACAGGGATATGAGTCCAAGAGTTTATAAAATGTAGTACACAAGGCTACAGAGTCCTAAAGAGTGAAAGCTTCTCATTTAGTTAAGTAAATCAACTCCGTTGCTAGAGAGAAGACTCTGTAGGGAGTGAATCATCATGGATGAACTGACTGACTGACGGCAGCTTGGAGAGATGAGAAAGAGCAGGAAGAGATAGTCAGTAACCAGGGAGAATTGTGTATTTTAAGAGGAGATCTCTTGAACAAACAAAGTCAAAGAAGCAATGTATTTGGTAATAGTCTTCATTTACCTTTCCCTATATTAAAAGCTAATCACTGTTGTTAGAAAATCCCTTTAAACCCAACATACGAGTCCAGCAGAGAATAACTTTTATTGTGACATTTTTAGTTTTAGAAACCTCATCAGTACCAGAAAGGGTTTGAGCACTTAAGAGGTTGTCCACTTTATTCTTTGCCTTTCTGTGACTCTTCCAGTCTCTCTGCATCTCTGATACAACCTGCTAATAAAACTCAAACTCAGTGGCCACTTCCGTCTGAGAGCATCCTGCTTGAAGCCTGGCAATAGCGAGGTATAGTTGATCAAATGTAAGGTGTTGTCTTGGTCTCATGATGTAACATTGTGAAAAGAAGGATGTGGAGGACTGCTTAAATCCCAATTCAAATTGATCTCCTAAATGTATTGGGGGATTCAGGGATCAAACACCTGGAATTTTGTCATTAAGCTCCTTGTTAGAGATCAGCAAGCTGTGCAAAAAGCTCTGAAACATTGGACAGCTGGACATGTGCATCTAAATAGAAGAGATTTGGTGCATTCAAATCATTTTTCAAAAACATTTTATGTTCACCCGCAGGGCTGTGGAGTCGGAGTCGGTGCCTATTTTGGAGTCGGAGTCGTCATAAAATGGACCGATTCCAACTCCCAAAATATATAATAAGTTGGTCCAGTTAGTTCGATGAAGTGCAAAGAGCAAAGAGGAGTTGGGTCCGGCCAGTGCTACTGCTCCCATATCTACAACCTCATCACATGAGGAGTGTAATTGATGACATGGAGCAGCCAAAGCGCTGCCACAGGGGAAAAGATCCCGCCCCCAGGGCAAACAGGTTTCAGCAACATCTTTCACCTGCTTTCAAAGAAGTAGAAGATCAACCCTTCATCAAAACTGACTGTGGCTGAGGCAATTACTTTATACCCTGACATTGTTAGAGATGTTGCCCCTGTGGTCACCACTTTGCCACCAACCCAAGTTAGTGTAGAGAGGCCGTTCTCTAGCCTGGAAATAATGAGATCAGATGGGAGGTCATGTAATGCAGGATCTGATGGAGGCGATACTATTTCTCAGAACAAATTCAGAGACTCCACAAATGTTCCTGCAGTGTTTTGCATATTTACAATTTTTTGTGTCCTACAGTCATATCCAATAAATATATTTTACACTGACAAGCAAAATGGTAACAATGGTTTGAACTTGTGACTTTCAGGCAACATATCTCACCATCCAATACAGCTTTGTACATGAGGCTACTGTAATTTTATATACAGGCATCTTACCTATCTTATATATAAATTTGACTTGCAAGTATTTAGCATCTGCTTAGTTCTGCAGATTCTTTCCTGTAACTGCATTGTTACTGTTTTGCTCCTAAAATCAAAATGTTAATTTTTATTTTTTTGTTAGTATTTGTGAAATCCACCTTTTGGTTTTCAGCTCTGCCTGACTCCTTCTGGGCTCTGGATCAGATTCAAGCATATCTTGACTAAAATCTGATCCCAGGTGTCTTCTACACATTCCCAATGTTGGTGCAGACTGGACTTGGATACAAATACAGCTTTTTCTTTAACTCTACCCACAAGTGTTCAAAAGATCAAAACATTGTTACCATTTTGCTTCTCAGTGTCTGTTCTACCTTAATAGCTTGTTTATTGTCTCATAAGGTGATAAACAGCCTGATGTTACCATTTTACTACAGTAAAGTTATCACTTAAACATGCGCCGTGTATGAGGGAGTCAAGAGTCGGAGTCAGGAGTCGGAGGTTTGGGAAATTGAGTCGGAGTTGGGGCTTCGGCTTGCCGACTCCACAGCCCTGTTCACCCGGTAATTTCAACCACAAGCCAAATATCCCTCACTTTTGTGAGTAGTGGATATTAATTACTTTTATGCTGCTGTTTTATGCTTCCCGACCACGGGAAGTCGCTCCCTGCTGTGTTGTGTTTTTTTTGTGTGTTTGGAGGAGAGAGAATGCTAAGTTGCATCCAAAGAACACCATACCTACTGTGAAGCATGGGAGGGGGAGGGGAGGGGGGGGAGGCAACATCATGTTTTTGGGCTGTTTTTCTGCAAAGGGACCAGGATGACTGATCCGTGTACATGAAAGAATGAATGGGGCCATGCATCGTGAGATGTTGAGTGCAAACCTCCTTCCATCAGCAAGGGCATTGAAGATGAAACGTCTTTCAGCTTGACAATGATCCCAAGCACACCGCCAGGGCAACGAAGGAGTGGCTTCATAAGAAGCATTTCAAGTCCTGGAGTGGCCTAACCAGTCTCCAGATCTCAACCCCATAGAAAACCCTTGGAGGGAGTTGAAAGTCCATGTTGCTCAGCGACAGCCCCAAAACATCACTGCTCTAGAGGAGATCTGCATGGAGGAATGGGCCAACATACCAGCAACAGTGTGCGCCAACCTTGTGAAGACTTACAGAAAACGTCTGACCTCTGTCATTGCCAACAAAGGAGATAGAACAAAGTATCGAGAGGAACTTCTGTTATTGACCAAATACTTATTTTCCACCATAATCTGCAAATAAATTCTTTCCAGATCAGACAATGTGATTTTCTGGATTTGTTTTCTCATTCTGTCTCTCATAGTTGAGGTCGACCTATGATGCCAATTACAGGCCTCTCTCATCTTTATAAGTTGGAGAACTTGCACAATAGGAGGAAGACTAATTATTTACTCAACTGTATACATACACACATCAGTAGCGTGTACCAGGATGGCACTCCTATTATTTCCTATCTGTGGCAGTAAGTATAAAGAACAATAACATAGCTGCTACGAAAGCAACCGGCTTCCATGGCAACTGCTCCGCTCCCTTCAATCTCGTCAAGATGGTTCATATTGCTGCGGAAATCCCTATGGTTTAGCTCAGGGGTCTGCGACGTCGGCTCTCCAGCTGTTGGGAAACTACTTCTCACATCATGCCCACCGACAACGATTATATAAATTCATGACGGGAGTTGTAGTTTCCCAACAGCTGGAGAGCAGACGTTGCAGACCCTTGGTTTAGCTGATAGTGTGGGAGTATCAGCTGTAATTAATAGCAAGCATCCGCCACGTATGGCGTGTGCTCAGCGAGTGAGTCCGCTCGCTACGTCCTTAGCGACAACAGAAAGCATCCATATGTCCAATGTCACTAAGAGCTTAAATACTGGAGATGAGAGATTCCAATGAAATAAATAAAAGCTATCCAGAGATTACAGTTCAGGGTCTCTACCAGGTAAAGTAGAAAGAAGCAGTGAGGAGTATTTGGGTGACTGCGTGACAGAAAACCTATGCTCTACGAGAGTCAATGTGGCCGGCGGCTATCAGACAGCTACTTCCTGAAGAAAAAGACCGCATACATTGGGCCTTCTGTATGAAAACTGCCTAGCAGTAAGATGGTCTCTGTTAGCCCATAGCAACCAGAGCTCATAGCAACCATTCAGAGCTCTTAGCAACCAATCAGAGCTCAAATCAGAGCCCATAGCAACCACTGAGCTCATAGCAACCAGAGACCATAGCAACCAACCAGAGCTCAAATCAGAGACCATAGCACCCAGAGCTCACAACACAGCCCATAGCAACCACTGAGCTCATAGCAACCAACCAGAGACCATAACAACCAGAGCTCAAATCAGAGCCCATAACAACCAATCAGTGCTCATAGCAACCGGAGACCATAGCAAACAGAGCTAATAGCAACCAGAGCTCAAATCAGAGACCATATCAACCACTCAGAGCTCATAGCAACCAGAGACCATAGCAACCAACCAGAGACCATAGCAACCAACCAGAGACCATAGCAACCAACCAGAGACCATAGCAACAAAACCAGAGCTCAAATGAGAGCCCATAGCCACCACTCAGGGCTCATAGCAACCAGAGACCATAGCAACCAGAGCTAATAGTAACCAATCAGAGCCCATAGCAACCACTGAGCTCATAGCAACCAGATAACATAGCAAACAAACAGACCATAGCAACCAACCAGAGCTCAAATCAGAGCCCATAGCAACCACTCAGAGCTCATAGCAACCAGAGACCATAGCAACCAACCAGAGACCATAGCAACCAGACCATAGCAACCAACCAGAGACCATAACCAACCAGAGCTCAAATCAGAGCCCATAGCAACCACTGAGCTCATAGCAACCAGAGACCATAGCAACCAACCAGAGCTCATAGCAACCAATCAGAGCTCAACTTTCAGTTCATATAGTGCTCTGGGAAAATGAAAGTGGAGCTCGGATTGGTTGCTATGGGCATCAAAGGCAGTCTTACTGCTGGACAGTTTTCATACATAAGGTCCAATGACTACATAAGGCCTTAGGAGCCGAAATCTGTTCTCAAACAGACTGTGATGAATAGAATGACATCAGTCAAGACAGCGAAACCCATTACAGACAAATTCACGTTTTAAAGTGGAATTTTTCCCTTTTTTCTTTCCAATGACTGCATTTAGCCTAATGGAGGCCTAGAGACGGCCCCTGAGCAGCAGCTCGCACATAAGAGGATTGTATTCACTATTAATATGAAATTATGTAGAAGGCGTACCCCTCGCATATGCACGGACACCCGCCGCTGCCGGCAGCCCGGCAGTCATTTCTTTTTTGTGGAGAATTAGAATTGCATTTCCCCCCGTTTGGGAAAAGAGGAATTTCCCTAAATAATTAAATGTTGGGGCTTTACTCTGCACTATTTGGGGTTTTCCTTTTTTTGTTTTCTAATTTTCAAAGGGAAAAAAAGGGGGAAAATGGTTTTTGAGTGACACTTGGGGAAAAATGGGAGATTTATGCAATGCATTGTTAGCATTTCAACAAAAAAAAAAAATAAAAAAAAAATAAAAATCATAAAAAAAAAATTCTGTGCTCAAATATGAAGAATATCATAGTTACATAGTTAAATATAGTTACAAAGTTCGTACGGTGAAAAAAACACGGGCCCCCATCAAGTTAACCAAAGGTGGGTAAAAATTGGGGGGGGGGAGCGGATTTAAGCCAGCCTCCCCAGGTAATGCCCCAAAACCCCCCCAAAGGCAAGAACCAATCTGCTCCGGGGGGACCCCCCTTCCCGACCCCAGAGCCGGGCACCAGCCGGTTTGAATTTTTAAAATATAATAGATTTTTCTTTAGTTCAGGGAGTTTCTAAGCCTTTTTGAAACCCCCTTTCTGCTGTGACCAAAACTCCTGGGGGTTTTTCCCCGATTTACAGTCCTTGGGCCCTGCCCCCCTTAAAAGGGCCTTTTTGGCCGTAATTTGTGCCGAAATCCCAAACGGGGGCCGGGGGAAAACCCCCCTTTTTATAACACGTTTTAGGAATAAGGATTCCCCTTTCCGGGTTTGGGGGGGAAAAACCCCCGGGGCGGGGAGAAAATTTCCCCCCTGTCAATTTTGCGGCGTTTTCCCCCCTAGCTTTTTTTTTTGGGCCGGTGAAAGTCCAGGCCCCCTTTCTTAACCCCCGCTCCCCCGGCCCCCGGGCCACAGGCGTAATTTTCGGGCGAATTCGTCCCCCACAAAAGGGTCCCCGGGGGAAAAATTGGCAAACCCCCTTACGTAGAACGCCTCTTTTGGAAAGGGGTCTTTTTTGTGCCATCATGGTGAGCAGTGTTTTTTTCTTCGTAGATCTTGTGAAAAAATTTGCGGGGAAACCTTTCCCTTTTTAACACACAGATTCCAGGTGTAATATCGGTCATATCACTTGTCCAAGTGTTAAAGAAAGAAAAAGAAAAAGAAAGAAAGAAAAAGAAGAAAAAGAAAAATCGAGAAAAAGAAAGAAAAAGAAAAAGAGAAAGAAAAAAAGAAAAAGAAAGAAAGAGGTTTTCTCACCATAATGATTAGCTTTTAATATGTAGGAAAAGGTACATGAAGACTATTAACCAAATACATAGCGGTTTTGATTTTGCTTTGCCCAGGAGATAGAGACAACTTATCTCTAGCACAGAAGCTTGATTACCTAATTTAAATTGCATCATTTAGAGCTTTTTAGCCTTGTGTACAACAGTTTAATAATCTCCTGCAGTCATTTCACTATAAGGCCTCGTTCACACGGCTTATTTCGGACGGATTTGCCGACGGATTGACGATCGACAAACCGTCGGCAAATCCGTCCGAAATAAGTAAACAGCCTATTTTCTATTGATTTCAACTAGAAAATACGGCTCGTCGTTCACACGACGCAAAATTCCGTTCCGGATTGCCGCCGCGGATTGACGACGGCAATCCGGACGGAAAAACAATTCACATGTCAATTCTTTCCCGACGGATTCACCATCTACAATCATTGTAGGTGGTGAATCCGTCCGGAAATCAGTTTACAAATACGTGCCACACTGAGTGGCACTTATTTGCAACTGATTTTCAACTGATTTCAGAACGTATTTACATCGGAAATCCGTTGTAAATACGTTCTGAAATAAGCCGTGTGAACGAGGCCTAACAGGAAGAGCAATCACTGCTACAGACCCTCCCACAGCCGAACCAGAAAACGCAAGTCTGAACCAGCCTGTGGCTCTGTGAAACAGCATGGTGAGACAACCCCCTTTTAATCCATGTCTTTATTTTGACACGGCACTCCTTATTTGATGCAGAAAGATAACACAATTTATTGAGGATGGCAGAACTCTCAAACATGATTATGAAATATCACACTGGATGAATGCAGATGTATAGAAGCGATGTTTTGGCCAATAATGGCCCTTCCTCTATGTCGCAGCTATAAAAGAATAGGAGATAACCATGAATGAATATGCAGGAGAGTAGGTAGATAAAGGGGAAGAGTAGAAATATAGACAGAAAAAAAAAAAAATCAAAAAAGGGGTAAAAGTACGATAAGGTAAAAAAAAAAGTATACTATACAGGGGACTATATACATATACAGTGGTTTGCATCTCCCTCCCCTTTGAACTGTTTCTCATTTTTAACGTTACAGCTAAAAACTTCCTTTCATTTTATTGATATTTTCTGTGATCGAGCAACACAAAGTAGAAAGTATTTGTGAAGCGTTAAGAAAATGATAAGAACTTTTCCAAATTTATGCCATGTAAAAAAACAGAAAAGTGCAGTGTGCATATATATTCAGGTTCCCAGAGTCAATACTGTGTAGGGCCCCCTTTAGCTGCAATGAGAGCTGCAGTCTGTTGGGGAGGTCTCTACAGCTTTTGCCCATCTAGAGGCGGAATGAGTTTTTGCCCGTTCTTCTTTGCAAAATCGCTCTCGCTCAGTCAAAATTGGTTGGAGAACTTTTTGTGAACAGTAATTTCAGCTCCCCGCCACAGATTCTCTATAGGATTTAGGTCTGGACTGTGACTGGGGCCATTGAAAACACATGACTATGCTGTGATGAAAACCCCTTTCCATTGTAGCTTTGGCTCTATGTCTCGTTGTCCTGCTGGAAGGTGAACCTACGCCACAGTCTCAGGTCATCTGCAGCCTCTAACAGGTTTTCCTCCAGGATTGTCCTGTATTTAGCTCCATCTATTTTCACATCAACTCTGAGCAACTTCCCAGTCCCTGCTGAAGCAAAGCCTCCCCCGAGCATGATGCTGCCCCCACCAGGCTTCACAGTGGGGATGCTGTGTTCAGGGTGATGAGCAGTATTTCTTACACACAGTGTTTGACATTTAGGTCTCCTCTAACCAGACCCCCCTTCTTCCACATTCCCCCTGATGTGTCCCCTAAAGAGCTTTCTGTTCACTACAAACAGGACTTCTTATGGCTTTCAAAAAGGGCTTTCTTCTTGCCTCTTCCATAAAGTCCAGATTTGTTGAGGACATGACTAATAGTTGTCCTGTGGACAGATTCTCCCACCTCAGCTGTGGATCTCTGCAGCTCCTCCAGAGTGACCCGGGGCCATTTGGCTGCTTCCCTAAGTAATGCTCTCTTTGTCTGGGCTGACAGTTTAGGTGGACGGCCATGTCTTGATAGGTTAGCAGTTATGCCATATGGATGATAGATTGAACAGTGTTTCATGAGATGTTAAGGAGCTTGTCCTATTTTTTGTTTTTAAACCTAACCCTGCATTACACTTCGACGCAACTTTATCCCTGAGCTGTCTGGTGTGTCCATTAATTTTTATGATTCTGTTTGTTCACCAATGTTCTCCAACAAACCTCTGAGGCCTTCACAAAACACCTGTAGTTATGCCTAGAATAAATTGCATATAGATCTACTCTATTTACTAATTAGGTCATGTCTAAGGGTGCTTTCACACTGCGCAGTTTTGGTGCAGATTTAACTGCGCTCCAATTAAACTGCCTTTATTACCAGCAAGCTTCTTTCACTTATCTAAACTGTTTGGAAACGGCGTAATCAAATAGTGTGTTTGTAATCCACAAGACTTCAAACACAGGAATTGATTGCTTACTTGAAACATCTATCTGAGCAATTTAAACAACTGAAAGAAGCTTGCTGGTAATAAAGGCAGTTTAATTGGAGCGCAGTTAAAACTGTACCAAAACTGCGCTGCGTGAAAGCAAATCAGAACAGAGGATAGCTGGGACTCTTAGGCCCTGAAAACTATCGAGACCTGGAAAGGCACTGTAAGGCTATGTTCACACGGGTTAAATTGGGGCGCATTTCGTCACGTATTGAGAGCGTACTGCGCTTAAATACGAGCGAAATGCGCCCCAGTCATTACAGTAATCCACAGTTCTCATAGAGAGCTATGGATTACGCCTCCGCTCCCCGCTCGTACAATATGACGCGCGGGGAGATAAGTGACATGTCAATTACTAGCGCCGAATAGTAATGAATGTCTATGGGGCCGGCGGGCTGCCAGCCCCCCCCCCTCCCCACCCCGCAGGAGTACGCACCGATCGGCGTGGGCTCCCGAAGTCCCGGCGTAATTGCAGGGCGTACTTACGCCCCACAATTATGCCGTGTGAACTTAGCCTAAGAGGTGTGAGAATTAGAGTAGGGTCCATTCTGAACTGTGGCCACCTTGATGTTGGTGGATGGGCCCTCACAGCTTTAATCCAAAAAGTGCATTAAGAGTCTCATATTTTTTATTTTCCTTTACAAAATTTTTGGGAAATTTCACTTTGAAAAAAATTCATAAATTCAGGGTTTGGTCTTTTTAGGGAAAATTTTCTGGTGTTTCCTATCTTTATTTTTTGCCCGAAGTTTAGGAAAAAACAAATTTCCCCCCCATTTAAAAAAAAAGTAAAGGTACTTTTCAATTGCTTTTTCGGGTTTGCCTTGTGATATTTTGCACTTGGAAATTTTTTATTTAAATAGCAAAATTTTCCTTGTGCCCTTTTTTATTTTTTTTGTTGCATTTTCTACTATTTTTCCCCCCACCGGGTTTTTTTAAAAAATTTTTTTTAAAATTTTTTTAGCAGAGTGTTCCCTTTTTCAAACCACCTTTTTTACCCCTTTTGGGGTTAAGGAAGATTTTTTAAAGGGCCCAGGGGTGAAAGATGACATTTTTAATTATGGGGAAGAAAAAAAAAAAAAGTCTGTGAACACCCCAAAATGAGCTTTACCTTTTACCCCCTAACGGGGGTTGACCCACATCTCTGCCCCCCGCCTCTTCCCCTAGGGTTTTAAACGCCCCAAACCATTTCCCGTTTTTCGGGGGTTATTTTCAGCATAAAAAGTGAGTTTTTTCCCATGTCCCGCTTTTTTCAAAGGCCCCTCCCCTTTTAAAAAAAAACAAAAAAAAAGGAGCCCCAGGAAAAAGAATTTTAAAAACCAAAAAAAGGCATAACAGTTTAAATTTTTTTAATAGGGGGGAAAATATTATAAATAGTTATAAATTTTTGTACATTTGGAGCAGTATTTAGTAAATTATTTGTTTTTGTTTTTTGGGGGCCCGTATTTTAGTAGTTTTTATTTTTTGTACATAGAGGGGATTTTTTAGTTGTTTTCTTCTTTGTAAAAAGGGGGGCGTAATTTTTAGTTTTTTTTTATTTTTTGCACATAAGGGGGGGGAAATATTTATAGTTTTATATTCTTGTACTTTTGGGGGGCAATTTTTATAGTACTTATATTTTTTACATAGGGGCAGTATTTATAAATACTTTTATTTTTTGTACATAGGGAAAAGTATCTATAGTATTTTTATTTTTGTACAAGGAGCCGTTTTTTCAGTTTGTTATATTCTTGAAAAATAGAAAGGCAGCTATTATTTGTAGTTTTTATTCTTGTACATTTGAAGGCCCCGGTTTTATAGTTTGTTATAAAATTTTTGTACAAAGGGGGCGTATTTAGTTGTTATATTCTTTGTACAAAGATTAAAAAGTCACGGGGCTTTCATCAACTCCAAAAGGCGGCAGGGAAAAAAAAGTAAAAAATTGGGGTTTCAGGCTTAAGGCGGATGGGTTTGAATTTAAAAAAAATAAAGGGGCGAGACATAGGGCATCTAGGCCCAAATTTAAAATGGGCTCTAATGTCCAAATTTTAAAAACAAAACCGCCCAAGACGCGTTTCCCCGGGGATCTACCCCGCTTATTCCAAATTGCTGTGTTCACCTTTCATGGATTGTCTTTTATTTTAAAAAAGTTTTTTCAAACCCCTCAAAAAAACAAAAAAATTTATAACAAGAATTTTTAAAAAAACTTTTAAAATTTTTTTTGAAAAACATTTTTAAAAAAACTTTAAAAAAAAATTTAAAAATTTTTTTAGGGAAAAAGACCTTTTAAACTCTAAAATAAGAGATTTTAAAAAAAATAAATGAGAATGTACTGAAATTTTTGGGCCCAAATAGGGGGAGGCCTTTTTCCCCGAAATTTCCCAATATTGTTCAAAACCAAAATTTAGTTTTTCTCAAAGTTCAGCTTATGTGGTTACTCTTTTAAAAAAAAGGCAGGGTTTTTACTGTTGTACTATATCTGTACACTCATGAAATTTGGGCGAAAAAAAGTTTGCCCCAAAAAAAAAAAAAATGCACAAATTAAAAAGAATGCACACAAAATGAAATGTATGCCCCATTTAAGGGATATGCACAAAAAAAAAATAAAAAAAAGTTTTTGCCTGAATTTAAAAGTTTGCCAAAAAAAAAAAAAACTTTAAAAAAAAACCAATCCAAATGGCAGATTTCATTTTTTGAATTATTTTTTTTTATTTGCGACCCTATATTTACGGGCATAAATTTCTTTTGTTTACATTTTTTTTTATCAGATTTAAAAATTTTTTTGTGCATTTATTCGGGGAAAAATATTTATGGGCATTCATTTCATTTGGAAGTTTTATTTACGGGCATACCCTTTATTTTTTATATTTTTTTTTTTTTTTTATTCTTTTGTAAATTTGGGAAAACCGTTTCATAGTAGTTATATTCTTTTACATTTGGGGGGGAGTATTATGTAGTTATATTCTTGTTTTATTTTTGGGGGAAATTTTTATAGAAGTTTTATTCCTGTGGGATAGGGATAGTATTTTAAATTTGTTAATTTTTCTTGAACATTTGGGAGGCAGTAAAATTTTAGTTGTTAATTCTTGTACATGGGGGCAGTATTATTGTAGTTATATTTCTTTTAATTTGGGGGGAGTTTTATAGTAGTTATATTCTTTGGACATTGGGGGGAGTAAATTTTAGTAGGGTTTTTATTCTTGTACATAGGGGACAGGTTTATGTAGATATTTTTCCTGGGCATAGGGGCAAAAATATAGTAGTTATATTTTTTTGTAACACAGTTGAAACCCCAATTTTTTTGTACACTACATAAGGGAAACCCCAAAATGCAGGGTTTTTCTCACTCTTGACATTTAAAAAAAAGAATTAAAAACCCTTTCCCCGTTTTAGGTAAATTAGGAACCCAAAAAATTTTTTATATTTGCCAAATTTAGAATAATTTAAATAGAGAATTTTTAAAAAACATTTTTATTAAATTTCAGCAAAGTCCCAAAAGTTTTTCCTCAATTTTGATCACTCTGCCTTTTAAACAATTTGGGACAAATTCCCCATGGAAAGATTTTGTTTTTTGAAAGCTTTCCCGAATAAATTTTTTGCCAAAAAAACCTAAGTTAAATAGAGAACAAAATGTGGAACCTTTTTATTAAATCAACCAGAAAACACAAATCCTTCTGTGTTGGGAAACATCTTTGGGGAAATCTAAGAAAATCGCCAAGGGTATTTAAAGGGAAAAGGAAAAATGTGGACCCGCACCCAAAATCTGGGGTCATCCCTTGGGAAAGCAAAAAATTTTCCGATAAACCCGAAGGTGCTTCATTCCCTCCGGGACAAAACAATTATATGCAAGTACAAACAAAAAGGGAAAGTCCAATCATCATTTTCCGCTCGGAAGGGACCCGGGTTTTGTGTCTCAGAGATGAAGGTGCTTTGGGCCGACGTTGTGCTTTTCAAACCCAAAAAACAAAAGGGAAAAGACCTTGGGAAGATGGGGGGGGGAAGCGGGGGATTGTGGGCATTTATCCACAGTGAAACAAGTACTATATCAACATGGGCTGAAAGGCCGCTCTGCCAGGAAGAAGCCATTACTCCAAAAGAAACATATAAAGCCCAGATCCATGTCTGAAAATGGAAACAAAGACCTACATTTTTGGAGACATGTCCTGTGGTCTGACGAAACTAAAATTGAACTGTTTGGCCATAATGACCATCGTCAAGTTTGGAGGAAAAAGGAAGAAACTTGGAAGCCTAAGAACACCATCCCAACTGTGAAACATCGGGGTGGCAGCATCATGTTATGGGGTTGTTTTGCTGCAGGAGGGACTGGTGCACTTCACAAAATAGATGGCATCATGATGAAAGAAGATTATGTGGAAAAACTGAAGCAACAACTCAAGACATCAGTCAGGAAGTTAAAGCTTGGGCGGAAATGGGTCTTTGAAATGGACAATGACCCGAAGCTACTGCCAAACTGGTTACAAAGTGGCTTAAGCATAAACAAGTCAATGCTTTGGAGTGGCCATCACAAAGCCCTGATCTCAATCCTATTGAAAATGTATGGGCAAAGCTGAAAGGGCAGGTGCAAGCAAGGAGACCCCCAAACATGGCTCAGTTACACCAGTTCTGTCAGGAGGAATAGGCCAAAATTCCTACCAACTATTGTGAGAAGCTTGTGGAAGGATCCAAAACGTTTGATCCAAGTCCTACAGTTTAAGGGCAATGCTACCAAATACTAATGAAATGTATGCAACGTTTATTCTGTTTTCAGGTCTGATAGCGAGAAAAACATGCATATGTGTCGTTTTTATATAGTGTATGGAAACTTCTGCATCTACAGTTGAAACCAGAACAGTATAAACCTCTAGAACTTACTTTAGGGTCTTCAGGAAAGATATTATCCACTAGGCGCTTGTAACGAGGGCGTAAAGCTCCACAACAGCCACAGACCCCTAGGATACAAAATTAATAGGATTAACGTTCCACATGCAGATCCTAACAGTTGTAGAATACAATCATATATAAGCACATGCTAGTGTTTGTTATAAGATATAGACCCATGTCCATAATACACCATCATTTTATGGTCCATTTTGAAGTCTGAATGTTCAAGGCAAGTGCTTCATGTGCCCCTGGTTTTAGTGACTGCCAATAGCACTCTTGTAGACTTCAAAAACAATGTAATGCACATATATCATTTGGAAGGACTCTCAATATTAGTCCTGACAAAAAAGATCTAAAACCTGCCATAGGGGTTCCCAACCTTTTTTGTTACAGCTTCCTTGGCCGTAATGTAAAAACCACCACCCACCACTCAGCAGATCAGCAGGCATAAAATAAATTTCATATTAAAGTAGTCTGCTTATAAAATGGCTTTTAAATCAACAGTACAAGTAAAAATAGGGAACTCTGATATATTATCGAGAGGAAGGAAGCGTTTGTCTTCATCAGCCTCCTTTTCTCCAGCTGGTCTCATTCAAAGAGAATCCATCTTGCAGAGGAGACCAGGCTCTTGCTTCATTGAAAGCTCAGGTTATTAAGAGAGGTGGGAGGAGAGGCAGAGACACACACAGAGATGGTGCTGGCTGTGTAGTGAGGGTCTTACCTCACCTTAGTGCCGGACATACAACTACATTGCTCCTTACTGCTGTCTAATGTTCTCCATGCTGCCTGTGTGTGAGAATCTCTTTCACTTTCTCCCCCTCCCCTCTCCAAAGAGGTCTAAAGGCAGCTGTAACCCGACGCCTAGGAGGTGGATTCCCTAGTAATTTTTTTGCAATATGCAACAACAATGTGATCTGAAATAAATATTACTGTAATTTACAGTCATGGCCAAAAGTTTTGAGAATGACACAAATCTTCTATTTTCACATGATCTGTTGCCCTCTGGTTTTTGTGTGTTTGTCAGATGTTTTTATCACATACAGAAATACAAGTGCAATCATATTATGATTAACAAAAGCTTGTACTGACAGTTAGAATGAGTTAATGCAGCGAGTCAATATTTGCAGTGTTGACCCTTCTTCTTCAGGACCTCTGCAATTCTCCCGGGCATGCTCTCAATCAACTTCTGGACCAAATCCTGATTGATAGCAGTCCATTCTTGCACAATCAATGCTTGCATTTTGTCACAATTTGTTGGTTTTTGTTTATCCATCCGTTTCTTGATGATTGACCACAAGTTCTCAATGGGATTAAGATCTGGGGAGTTTTCAGGCCATGGACCCAAAATCTCTATGTTTTGTTCCCTGAGCCATTTAGTTATCACCTGTGCTTTATGGCAAGGTGCTCCATCATGCTGGAAAAAGGCATTGTTGACCACCAAACTGCTCTTGGGACAGTTGGAGAAGTTGCTCTTGGAGGACATTCTGGTACCATTCTTTATTCATGGATGTGTTTTAGGCAAGACTGTTAGAGAGCCGATTCCCTTGGCTGAGAAGCAACCCCACACATGAATGGTTTCTGGATGCTTTACAGTTGGCATGAGACAAGACTGGTGGTATCGCTCACCTTGTCTTCTCCGAACAAGCTGTTTTCCAGATGTTCCAAACATTCGGAAAGGGGATTCATCTGAGAAAATGACTTTGCCCCGTCCTCAGCAGTCCACTCCCTGTACCTTTGGGCAGAATATCAGTCTGTCCCTGATGTTTTTTTCTGGAGAGAAGTGGCCCTTTTTGGCTGCCCTCCTTGACACCAGGCCTTGCTCCATGAGTCTCCGCCTCACAGTGCATGCAGATGCACTCACACCTGCCTGCTGCCATTCCTGAGCAAGCTCTGCACTTCTGGTAGCCCGATTCCGAAGTGCTAAACACTTTTAAGAGACGGTCCTGGCGCTTGCTGGTCTTTCTTGGCGCCCTGGAGCCTTTTTGGCAACAATGGAACCTCTCTCCTTGAATTCCTTGATGATGCAATAGATTGTTGACTGAGGTGCAATCTTTCTAGCTGCGATACTCTTCCCTGTTAGGCCAGTTTTGTGCAGTGCAATGATGACTGCAGTGTTTCTTTAGAGATAACCATGGTTAAAGAAAGAGAAACAATTATGCCAAGCACCACGCTCCTTTTAAAGTGTCAAGTGGTGCGATTCTTACTTAATCATGACAGATTGATCTCCAGCCCTGTCCTCATCAACACCCATACCTGTGTTAATGGAGCAATCACTGAAACGATGTTAGCTGGTCCTTTTAAGGCAGGCCTGCAATGAAGTGGAAATGTGTTTTGGGGGAAAAAGTAAATTTTTCTAGGCAACTATTGACTTTGCAATTCATTGCTGTTAAGCTGATCACTCTTTATAATATTCTGGAGTATATGCAAATTGCCATTAGAAAACCTGATGCAGTAGACTTTGTAAAAATTAACATTTGTATCATTCTCAAAACTTTTGGCCATGACTGTATACTGCATACATTCATAAGTGAAGGAAATGTTACGCTGTAGTCAAAGGTCAGAGAAAATAAGGAAACGTTTACTTTTTTTAATCCAAACTTACCCTGTTTCCCCGAAAATAAGACAGCGTCTTATATTATTTTTGCTAATAAAGATGCACTACGTCTTATTTTTAGGGGATGTCTTATTTTTCCACAGATAAATTATAGCATGCTATACTAGTGTGTGTGTATGTGTGTGTGTTATATTATAATATATATATATATATATATATTATATATATATATATATATATGTGTATATATATATATAATCAATCAAAGTTTAGAGTCACAAACCATAGGATATATGTATGTAAAAGACATTTTATGGCAGCTGCAGTGACTTATCTCAAAGGATGGCAAATGTGACATGCTGAGACTTGTAGAACTAGAAGTTCCAGCATGCCCCATCAGCCATCCTGTGAGATGTGTGTGTGTGTTAGTATCATTGCTCTGTTCTTCCCCCCTCTTCCCTCACTTACTAGTACACTTTCTGTCTCCTGTCCTGGGATGTTCGGGACCTGTGGTGACATCACAGTCACGACCTCCCTGCACAGGTCTTTCAACACTCAGGTGCTACAACAAAATGTCCCAGGGCCGTTTCTCGGGGCGAGTGGGGCTTGGGAACACTCGCCCCCACTCTCCCCTATTCTCTCTGCCCACCCTTAATGACGGCCCTGTGTATGGGGAGCTGCAGCAATGATTTCCGCTATGTCTTTTTTTTCGGGGGGTGCCTTATATTAGGGAATTCAACAAAATCTCTGCTATGTTTTACTTTCGGGGGTGTCTTATTTTCGGGGAAACAGTAACAGGCAGGCTGGAATATTTCAGGACCATGGACCTGGGGTTAAAACTCCCTGTACTATGGGAAAAGCAATGGTTGGTGCCAGTAGAGCTCAGTTCCTGAACCCTTATAAACAGAAACTAGTTCCTAAAGTCAACATTTGTCCACACCCTCCATAGGATAGACAAGTTTAATGAAACGGAAGATGCTCTTTAAATAAGGAGTGAATACCTGCTGTTTTGTAGGTGGTAACAGTATATTTAAAGGGAATCCATTACATTGGACATGCCATCTAATCTGTAGTAAGCTTGCTATAGAGCAGGAAGAGCTGATAAGACTGATGTATATTTCTGTGGGGGAAAAAAAAAATCGGTAAAACTTGGAGTTTATTCCTTTGAATCCCTACTTATTCTGGTTAAGGAGTCCAGTGGGCGGTCTCCTCAGTGATAGGCTGCTATCTCTATATGCACATTTACACAAGAAAGGCGGTCTAGAAATGATAACACTACACACTGGTTTTCTTAGCCCAGAATAAGCAGTAAATCAAATGAATAAACTCCAAGTTCTCCTGAATCTTTCCCTAAAAACTATCCATCAATCTGCTCAGCTCTTCCAGCTCCAAAACATGCAATCTGCCAATTAGATGGCATGTTCAATGTGACCGGTTCCCTTTAATTAGCATCTCTAGTACGGTCTTCATGTACTTTTCCAACTATTGATGTCTATCCTAAAAACAACATATTTCTTGTACACATCTCCATATATTTCCTTTCATCTGATTGGAAGGGACCTAAAATAAGTTTGTGTAATACAGAGAGGAACTTCTCAAAATAACAGGCAGAGCTTCCTGTGCTGGAAGTATACAAGGTAAGGCTACTATAGAGCAGCAGCCTTCACCAAGGGCGACGCAAGTATTTTAGCGCTCAGACAATTTTTTTGCATCGAAGTAGTGCAGAATGCGCCTGAATCTATGAACCTGTTCTACTGGGGGTCATAGATTTAGCGCTTTCTAGCTACAGAGTGACACTTCTGGCCAGGGCTGTGGAGTCGGCAAGCCGAAGCCCCGACTCCTCAATTTCCCAAACCTCTGACTCCCTCATACACGGCGCATGTTTAAGTGATAACGTTACTGTAGTAAAAGGGTAACATCAGGCTGTTTATCACTTTATGATACAATAATCAAGCTATTTAGGTAGAACAGACACTGACAAGCAAAAGGGTAACAATGTTTTGATATTTTAAACACTTGTGGGTAGAGTTGAAGAAAAAGCTGTATTTGTATCCAAGTCCAGTCCGCACCAACATTGGGAATGTGTAGAAGAGACCTGGGATCAGATTTTGGTCAAGATGTGCTTGAATCTGATCCAGAGCCCAGAAGGATTCAGGCAGAGCTGAAAACCAAAGGTGGATTTCCTAAATACTAACAAAATAATAAAAACTAACATTTAGATTTTTAGGAGCAAAATTGTAACTAAGCAGATGCTAATACTTGCAAGTCAAATTTATGTATAATATGGGTCAGATGACTGTATAAACAATTACAGCAGCCTCATGTACAAAGCTGTAGTGGATGGAGAGATATGGAGCCTGAAAGTCACAAGTTCAAACCATTGTTACCCTTTTGCTTGTCAGTGTAAAATATATTTATTAGATATGACTGTAGGACACAAAAAAATTTGTAAATATGCAAAACACTGCAGGAACATTTGTGGAGTCTCTGAATTTGTTCTGAGAAATAGTATTGCCTCCATCAGGTCCTGCATACATGACCTCACATCTGATCTCATTATTTCCAGGCTAGAGAACGGCCTCTCTACACTAACTTGGGTTGGTGGCAAAGTGGTGACCACAGGAGCAACATCTCTAACAATGTCAGGGTATAAAGGAATTGCCTCAGCCACAGTCGGTTTTGATGAATGGTTGAACCCTTCTACTTCTTTGAAAACAGGTGAAAAATTTTGCTGAACTCTGTTTGCCCTGGGAGCGGAATCTTTTCCCCTGGGGCAGCGCTTTGCCTGCTCCATGTCATCACTTACAATCCTCATGTGATGAGGCTGAAGATATGGAAGCAGTAGCACTGGCCGGACCCAACTACTCTTGCTCTTTGCACTTCATCGAACTAACTGGACCAACTTATTATATATTTTGGGAGTCTGAGTCGGTCCCTTTTATGACGACTCCGAGTCCTGCAAAATAGCCACCGACTCCGACTCCACAGCCCTGCTTCTAGCTCAGGTAAACCACTTATTAAGTGCTCTACCTGTTCCAGCAGTAATGTGCCTGGATTTGCTGCACTGAAGCTATAAATGTGTAGCTTCGTACGGTTGTAGTGCGATGCCTCCAGCACGCCCCCGATCCCAGGCGCTTAACAATGTGCTGCAGGTGCCCAGTAATGCGCCTAATTTTGGAGTGCGTCTGCTCATACATCTAGAGAACAGAGCTTATGCCAGTATTTGGGCTGAAAGGACCCCAGAATACTGGCTCAGCCCCGTACATACATGTTGCCCCAAGTGTTTACCAGCCAATCTGAACTACCAGACCTTATAAAATCTGAGCTTCAAAAAGAGACAGATTCTACAGAAGTTATTTAATACTAAAGGATCCTTCCAGTTTTTATTTTCCCCCTTAATTAGAAATTGCTTCTAGGTGCACAGTACTGCCAGTAAATTTTGCTTTCCTGCAGCTGAATACAGGATTTCCCACTGCTGCCACTGGGTCATGTGACCTGATCTCGGAGTTGCTGAAACACACAGTGTGGTGAATCTCTCTATCCATTCCTATGGGAGGTTTTATATCAGCGTCATAGGAATGTATATAGAAACAGACTGTCTGCACCAAAAGCATAACTGTCTTTCAGCCAATCAGAGTGCAGGTCAGTGCAGATGCTGGTAAGCAAACTTACAGGCTCCACTGTGTAACTAAAAGCAATTTCTAATGAACGAGGGGGGAAAAAAACCTGGTCCACTGAAGGGGGTTTTCTCACCAAGCTGTTTCACAGTCACCGGTAGCTTCAGACTTGCACTGCTTGGTCAAACTATGGGTGGTTCTATAGCAGTGATTAGCATATTTAGTTCACCTGTATCTAGCCGAGCCATTACACTGACATAAGTGCAGGGGATTTGATGTTCAGTAGCTTCAGACTCGCACTGCACGGTCAAATTATGGGTGGTTCTATAGCAGTGATTAGCATATTTAGTTCATCTGTAACTAGCCGAGCCATTACACTGACCTCAGCGCAGGGGATTTGCGGTTCAGTAGCATCAGACTCGCTCTGGTTGGTTCTCTAGCAGTGATTAGCATATTTAGTTCACCTGTAACTAGCCAAGCTATTACACCGACATAAGTGCAAGGGATTTGATGTTCAGTAGCTTCAAACTCACACTGCATGGTCAAATTATGGGTGGTTCTATAGCAGTGATTAGCGTATTTAGTTCACCTGTAACTAGCCGAGCCGTTACACTGACATAAGTGAAGCGATTTGATGTTCAGTAGCTTCAGACTTGTATTGTTTGGTCAAATTATGGGTGGTTCTATAGCAGTGATTGGCATATTTAGTTCACCTGTAACTAGCCAAGCCGTTACACTGACATAAGTGAGGGGCTTTGGTGTTAAAATAAAAAAAATCTATAGAGCTCTGAGGATTGAATACAAGTGTTCTTCACTAATTAATCATGTTAGAGATAAATATTCTGCACCGTCTGACCATGGTGACATCACTCCCTGCTCTCTGTCTATTCAGGAAAGAAGAGCAGGACTGTAACCCTAGAAACCTCTGCGCGCTGAGAGCAGATAAAATCTTTAATCTCCTGATCGGGGGGAAAAAATTCAAAAGAGCAATGTATTTTGAAAAAAAGTCTTCAATTACCTGTCCCTGCATGGCGCAACCTAATCTGTATAGTGAGAAAACACCTTTAAAGTAGGAATTAGAAAGCATTAATTCATAGCAACAAAAATTTATGAAATTCTAAAATTCTAATTCCAGCTTCACAGGGGAAGGACTGGTTTAGTGGGGGGGGTTTCCAGTCATTCTGTGACCCCTTTAATTGCTTGTGTATAAGGAATTAGAGGAAAGGTGCAGCGGGTGAGCAGTATCCGGGATAGAGCTCGATTCCCCTCCTAGTGCTTGTGTGGGTTCAGAAAGTATCTGTCAATCTCTATCAAAGCAAGCAGTGACTGTGCCCTAGAAATGTCTGTAGTTTTTAAGATTATTCTGTGAGGGAGAAAAAAAAACACAACAAGAATTTGGAAATCAAACCAGTTTGGAGCCTGGCGGCCGAGCGCAGGTCCTCGCTGCTTTGTTACATTATTCCCTCCTTTCAATTTACGTTTCTAGATTCATTAAGGTGCGGCGTTAATGGTGATTAATTATTTAGCGGAGCAGCGCGTGCGGGGAAGCGGGGTGCGCTTACATCAACAAATTATTCACAGCGTCTGCAAAAACCTTAAATAACCTCCACTCGCTCCGCTCTTCAGTAGCAAAGACAATTTCATTTCAATACTTTTTTTTTATTAATTTAAGTACAAATTCTAATCATTAAAGTCCTTCAAGACTTGATCGAGAAAAGATTTTCTGCAGCTTCATTTCATTTTCTTTTTTTTACCCTTTTTTTTGAACACATGAAGAAGGAATTTTTTTTTGTAGACATCCGAGCGACTCTCCAGGCTCCTCCTGACTTAAAGGGGTTGTCTCACTACACACATTGATGGCATATCCTGCTTCCTTCACCTACTTATTGAGAAAGCCTGCGAGTCCCGCTTCCTTCACCTACTTATAGAGAAAGCCTGTGAGTCCCGCTTCCTTCACCTACATATAGAGAAAGCCTGCGAGTCCCGCTTCCTTCACCTACTTATAGAGAAAGCCTGCGAGTCCCGCTTCCTTCATCCTACTTATAGAGAAAGCCTGCGAGTCCCGCTTCCTTTCACCTACTTATAGAGAAGCCTGCGAGTCCCGCTTCCTCCCCTACTTAAGAGAAAAGCCTGCCTCCGCTTCCTTCACCTACCTATAGAGATAGCCTTCGAGTCCCGCTTCCTTCACCTACTTATAGAGAAAGCCTGCGAGTCCCGCTTCCTTCACCTACTTATAGAGAAAGCCTGCGAGTCCCGCTTCCTTCACCTACTTATAGAGAAAGCCTGCGAGTCCCGCTTCCTTCACCTACTTATAAGAGAAAGCTGCGAGTCCGCTTCCCTCACCTACTTATAGAGAAAGCCTGCGAGTCCGGCTTCCCTCACCTACTCATAGAGAAAGCCTGCGAGTCCTTCTTCCCTCACCTACTTATAGAGAAAGCCTGTGAGTCCTGCTTCCCTCACCTACTTATAGAGAAACCCTGTGAGTCCTGCTTCCCTCACCTACTCATAGAGAAAGCCTGTGAGTCCCGCTTCCTTCACCTACTTATAGAGAAAGCCTGCGAGTCCCGCTTCCTCTCACCTACTTTTGAGAAACCTGCGAGTCCGCTTCCTTCACCTACTTATAGAGAAAGCCTGCGAGTCCGCTTCCCTCACCTACTTATAGAGAAAGCCTGAGTCCCGCTTCCTTCACCTACTTATAGAGAAAGCCTGCGAGTCCCGCTTCCTTCACCTACTTATTGAGAAAACCTGCGAGTCCCGCTTCCTTCCTACATATAGAGAAAGCTGCGAGTCCGCTTCTTACCTACTTATAGAGAAAGCCTGTGAGTCCTGCTTCCCTCACCTACTTATAGAGAAAGCCTGCGAGTCCTGCTTCCCTCACCTACTTATAGAGAAAGCCTGTGAGTCCTGCTTCCCTCACCTACTTATAGAGAAAGCCTGTGAGTCCTGCTTCCCTCACCTACTTATAGAGAAAGCCTGTGAGTCCTGCTTCCCTCACCTACTTATAGAGAAAGCCTGTAAGTCCCGCTTCCTTCACCTACTTCTAGAGAAAGCCTGCGAGTCCCGCTTCCTTCACCTACTTATAGAGAAAGCCTGCGAGTCCCGCTTCCTTCACCTACTTATAGAGAAAGCCTGAGTCCCGCTTCCTTCACCTACTTATTGAGAAAACCTGCGAGTCCCGCTTCCCTCACCTACTTATAGGAGAAAGCCCTGCGAGTCCCGCTTCCTTCACCTACTTATAGAGAAAACCTGAGTCCGTTCTTACCTACTTTAGAGAAGCCGCGGTCCCACTTCTACATATTATAGAGAAAGCTGCGGTCCAGTACTCTCGTCCACTCAAAAAAAAGCCTGTGAGTCCTGCTTCCCCACCTATTGATATAAAAAGCCTGTGAGTCCTTGCTTACCCAAGGAAATCCGATTTATGAATTTCTGAGATCTTTATCCACCCCTCTAAGCTTTGCCACCTTCAGTCAGAACAGCCTAGTTTGCTCCTACTTACATTGAGGACCTCCACTTTGTGGTCTTGATACCTGACCAGAGACCCATAACATAAGTGGATCCCTGCTTTATAGGTTTGTAGCAGCAGGAAGCCCTTTCCATGTCTTCACTGTGTTTTTCTATATTCCAGTCCTGTTGTAAGCAGCACTTGTGCCAGGCAGCATAATAGCAGGATATCCGTCTTGGCGCAGAGTGCTTTGTGCTATGATGCGGTTCATTAGACCATGTAGGTTTCGAACAGATTATCCGTCTGAATAACACGAGATGATCTGCAGAGATTGTGATTCATGACTGCAGGTGGAAATTAATCACCTGAAAGGAATAACACGCGGGGAAGATCAGTGGCTCTGAATATTTTAATATGTATTAAGACGTGCACCATCTGATTTCCACTGTGCCGAATGGGTCGTGCTTTCAAAACTGGAGAGGTTCCCGGCTCAGGGGAAATTTGAAATGTTCAAGTAGAATTAAAAAGGGAAAATCACAGGATAAAAGGAAGTGATTAAGGGAAATATGGCTCATAATCCCTGCATGAATGGGAAACTAGTTCTGGGATAAAAACCGATCATTGTCCCCCTGGAGGAGCAGCCGCCGATCAATTATGATGGACAATTTAAAGGGAATTTATCGCCAATTTATTTTTTAACTAATTCAAGCTAGTTACTAGTATACATGCTCTTTATTTATTTGGTTTTTATTTTCTGATTGTAGATTTTTTTTAAATTCTGTTTTCGGTATAGGATTATGGGGGCAGCCATCTTGCCTGAGCTGCTTTTAGCAGCATTTAGAGAGATGTTTTTTAGCAGCTTCATGGACATAGGAGCCTGTGAACAGCATCAGACCCATGGACTTCTATAGGAGAGTTTTCTAAGCTCTGTGACCTGGGAAGAAGTCAGTGTGCAGTGAGGGAAGAGGGGGAGCTGTGACATCTCCTATTGTGACTGGTGGATCCTGTGTTATCTGTTCACATTGGTGTCACCTTCCAGTGTAATCCTGCCTCCGCTGTGGAGACTGCATCAACAGTAAGGGTGCGTTCACACGGTAAGGGCCAAATACCGGTTGGTTTATCCGACCAGTATTTGTCCTGTTTTGCAGCTGTCCCCACGGCCACGGGAAGGAGGGGGGGGGGGAGGGGGAGAAGGCGCCGGCTTTTCCCGTGATTAGTGGAGAAAAGCCCCCCTTCTTCACATTGACATGCACAGATTCCGTCCAAAAACCGGACGGAAGAATGTGCATGTAGAATGCCAACACATGAAGGCCAAAAAGTTGGTCCCCGGCCGGTCATAGTCAAGTATCTGGATTACTTTGAAAAGACTCTATTGATGCAAGCTTATCTTGCCCGCAAACCCCCGCTGTCTTTTAGGGGAGATGAGATTCTCATATTCGCGGACTATTCAATTGAGGTGTCCAGGAAAAGAAGGCAATTCTCTAAAGTGTGTACCACTTTAGTTAAATGACAAATCCGTTTTAACCTGCAGTATCCAGCGACTCTGAAGATTTTTCCTGAACCAGGGCCCAACCCCCCTATTGTGCCGGGCGGGGGGACGAAGCAGAGGCCTTCCTGGCAAATTTTCACCCCCAAAAAGGGGAAAATTTGGAACATCTGTGGGAAAAAACCCGGGAAAGGGGGGGGAAAGAAGAAGCCAAAAAAAAGGGGCCCGCAGAGCCAAGACCAATCAGGAATCCGGGGGAAACCCCATTTTAGTTACAGGTCATACAGAAAACCCCGAGGAAAAAGATGACTTTTTTCAGGTGATGGGGTCGAGGGCCCGTGTTGAGAAAAAAGGGATCGAAGGGGGGCTCGGGCTTACTTTAAAGCTGAGGATATTTTTAAGTATTCTTTCATTAATGTGGGGGGGGGGGGGGGGGGGGGGGTCGGGGTTTATAATGTTTTTTAATAGATATTTTCATTTTAATTTTTTATTTCATGGTTACCGGAAGATTTAAGTTACTTGGAGACGAGAGGGGTAGGAGGGGGTAGAGTTTGGGTTTTTGACCTAGAAGGAAGTAAATTTTGCCTTCGGAAAGCCAAAAAAAAAAAGGAAAAAAAAAAAAAAAAAAAAAAAAAAAGAAGCCCAAAAGCGTAAGAAAGGAAAAAGGGGGGTGTCAAAGCCGAAGGGGGGGGGCTTTCATGTTTTCCCGTTGGGGGTATGGGGTTTTGGGGGAGGGGGGGAAGTGCGGGCAGCCCCCAAAAAAACTAAACAATTTTTTAAAAATCCCTTTGGGCCAGAGAGCAGTATGCGGATAGTAACATGGGGAAAATAAAGGGGGGAGTTCCCCCCCTAAGTGAAAGATGATGCTGGATATCTCAAAAAAACAAAAACCGACATTGTTATGCTCCAGGAATCAAAAATCTCATGAAGGCGACTTCCATGCCTCAAGAAAAAAGTTGGGGGGGGAGGGTGAGATTTCCCCGGGGGTTTCCGGGAAAGGCGGGGTGTTCCTGTTCGCAAAAAACCCCCTGCAATATATTGCAACCCGGAAACGGATGTTTATGGGAGAATTATCAAGGTACAACCTGGAAAACCCCCAGGGGAAAGATCACATGAAAAATGTTTATGCCCGAACAAGAAGGGCAGGAGTTTTTTTAAAAATTGGGCCCCTTACTTTATCAAAAGGGGAGCGAAAAGGCGTTAAGGGGATTTAATGACTAAAAACGGAAGAAATAGGAAGCGTAGGGGACCCAGTCAAATACACAGTACCAGGAAAAATGTAGGAGATTTATGTGAAACGGGGGCTTAACAGATGTGTGGAGACTTTTTCAACCCGGAAGAGGGGCAATACCCCCCACATTCGCATCCATTTGTTTTGGAAAGAATGGATTACTTTTCGGGCAATGAAATTAAATGGGGGGAAATTTTAAACTCAATCGAAATCGGTGTTTTCCGACCTTTCCCCATGATCCTTTCGCTGAGGGATCTTCACCCCCAAAGGACAGATATAATCGGGCCCTTTTCCCTGACCCTCCAGTGGGACGCCCCTTTAAAGCCCCTTTTTGGCCATGGTGGGGGGAGATGAGGGGGGAAAATGAGGCTCTAAGGTGACACCAGGGCCTATTTTGGGAACCGGAAAAAAAGCGGTCTAGGGACGCATCATGCATCGTGGGCAGCGAAGAAAAAAGCAATCAGGAATTTCCAAAAGGCGACCACCACTTTGGAAGGGGTATACACATTTCCAGCAGGCCCCCAAAAAACGAAAATAAAGGGACGGCGTCAGCTAAAGGCGATTTTTAAATTGCACAAAAAAGGCTGGAAATGTTTTATGGGGGATCGCCTAAAACTCGTTATTAGGTTCGGTAACAAGTCGGGGAAGCTTATGGCCCAACTTGGCAAAGTCCAGGGGGCATCAGGTACCTCTGTAGAAGGGCGGCAAGGATAGGATAGGAAAAAATCCCAAAAAAAATCCCGAAGACTATTATACCACCCTTATTCCCAATCCCCTTGAGTTCAAAAGGGGAAGATTATTAAAAATTAAAACCTTAAAATTTTTCAAGGGGAGATGGGGCATGAAACCCAATATCACTACGGAAGAAATTTAAAGGGTCATCAAAGACATTCCTAAGCTAAGGCTCCCGGGGCCGGGGTGGGACTTCAGGGACTTCTATAAATCCAGTTAAAAAATCGCCCCCAACACTGGGCCCGGTATCTTTAAGATAATGGGGGAACAAAAACATGCTTCCCTTGGGGAACCGCTTTTCATCAAATAATCTTAAGAAAGGGAAGGGGTCCCCTTTACCCAAATCTTATGACAAAATTTTTGATAAACCCGATATCAAAAATTTCAAAGGTGGAAACAACCCCCAAAAATCTTTTCCAACTCATAGGACCACACCAGTTGGCGCAAAGCAAGGTCGGGGTCCAAAAATATTGGAGGTAATGGGGTCCAAGAACAGTTGAAAAGCTTTTCCAGGGAGTAAACATTCCCGGGGCTGCTTGGGGGTAACGCGGAGAAAGTTTTTTACAACGTTCACTGAAAGTGGCTGAATGTTGTCCTATTAAGAGGGTTCGGGGTAATTTTCAAAGTATTTGGAAGCAATGTAAAAAACTCCCCAGGCCAAAGTACATACCCCCGGATTTATTTCATTTCAATCCCATTAAAAAAAAGGAAAGGGGCAGGGCCCCCCCCTCTCCCCTATGTATTCGATATCTTTTGGGGAGCCACTGGCAGTTTTCTAAAAAACAGTGAGCCTTTCGGGTCAAGGTGGGTCTGCAGAGGTAAAAGTCAATGCTTTGCAGAACATGGTCCTGTCCGAACAACGTGCAGGAAAAACAGAAAAAGTGATGAAGTATTAGAACAGTTTGGGGAATTTTCGGTTTAAAAAAATAAGAGAAGTGCCAGTTGCTCCCTTTGGGGCCCCCCATGGTGGCTCGACTTTACTTGAAGGGATGGGGGGTGGGGGGCATTGACCTTTTGGGGGTGAAGATTGGGACCAGAGGGATTTTTGCCGTACCATTGAATTATCCCCGCTTTTTCTCAAAATCAAAGCGAGCTAGGAAGATGGGGGATTCCCCCCTTATCCATATTGGGAAAATCCAGTGATCAAAATGGTTAGCTTCGCTAGACTGCTTTAACCCCTACAAAATTTTCCCATTGTGCCCAAGCACCTGTGTAAAGGGAACTCCAGAAGGCCTTTGAAAAAATTTTTATGGAAGGGCGGGCGCTCTCGCAATAGTTATAAGAAACAACTTGGGGGAAACTGCAGGGGGGGGCACAAATCCCAAAATATTAAACTATACAACCTGGCCGTATGTGGAGACATATCAAGGTTTGGGTTTGGAAGGGGTCCAGTTTTTTCTGAAAAACGGGATGGAGTCCCAATTGGTTTGCCCCGGAGAGCTTGATTTCTCTTCTCCACACCCCCATTAAAATGGAAACCCCCCGGGGGCTAGACGGGCCCTGGTTGTGAGGGACACCTTAGCCACATCGACACATCGGAGTAATAGGAGGCCCCAGTTCATCTCACATTAATCCCCTTTATGGGATTTCCCGGGCTTTTAGCCGGAAGAGGAATAAGCTTTTCCCAATCGGAAGCAAAGGGGGGAATTGGGAAAAATTAGGAGATATCTTGTCCCCCCTCGGGGGGATTTTTGCTAAAATGGAGGGATTTAGAGGAAAAAATACAGTTAGGTCAAAAAACCAAATTTTTAAATACAAACAGAGTTTCTGCGATCCAATGTGTCACAGCTAAAATTCTGAGAGACAAAGATTTTCTCAAAAATCGTAAAGGAGGGCCCAGTAGGGGATCACTATCTAGAATTTTTATCATTGTCTGTGCAACAAAATACGAGCCCTGGAACCTAGCCTTTTGGGGGTTGGGAGACTAAACCCGGACCCAGTTTTGACAAACAAAATTCTAAAGGGGTTTCATATAGGAAGCCCATCGAAAATAAGTAATGGGGGGAAAATTTTTTTCGTTTTAGCGCTAATTCCATCCATGCTTTCAACATCTCTCGTAGTTTAGGAGGAACAGATTCTTAAAGGCCTGTCTGAAGTGCAATCTGGGAAGAAAATTTTGTACCTGTATGTGGTTAGCCCGGATGTTAGAAATTTGGGTGCCGGTTTTGAGGTTCAAAAAAGAATCCGGGTTTGCTCCAACGAGTTCAATCCACGGGGATTTTATTCCACTATGTCACCAGAGAATCCCCCGGAGCGGGGCCGAAGAAAGGATGATAAATACAAAAGGGATCCAGGGCATTGCTAGGGGGGAAAAAAGTGTCTATGGCCCCTGGTTAGACATATCGTACCCAGCTTAGATGAAATACAGGACAGTTGAAACAAGCATGTATCGGGAAAACTGAGGTAAGAGGAGTTTAGACAAAAAATTTAAGGATTTCTTAAAAATGGAGACAATTTATCTAAAAAAACAATACCAAAACTGGAGATCAAATTTTACTAGAACCATTAAGTACCCCGAGTTTATTCATAGAAAAGGGTCATTAGGAAATCAGACGTAGGGATTAGCACAGTTGGGTAGGCTGCGCACAAGGATGGGGAACTAGTTAAGGTATGTTAATGGTTGGGGTTGGAAGGGTCAAAGGGGGGAGAAAATGCAAAAACTTTTGGGGTGGCGGACAAAATTGTCTAAAGTACAGGTTGGGTTACCATGAGTTTGTTTATATTGTATAATGCATGTGTGGTAATTTTGTGTGTTGCCTCAAAAAATGTTTAATGGAGAATTGTAATTATTGATGGTCTACCTCAATAAAATTTGTTTTAAAAAAAAAAAAAAAAAAGAAAGCTCAGACAGACAAGCAGAAACATAGACATGCTTGGCTAGGGAAAACCAAAGGGATAAAAATGGCAAAGAAGCTCACAGCAAGAGCAGACGACACATGGAAAGAACATGGGATAACCAAACAGAGATACCACAAGGACACAAACAAACCATAAAAACCCCTAAAAAACAAGAAGTCAACAACAGCAACAACAACTACAAATAACAACATAAACAACAAGGGGTCAGGCAGGGGGTTAGGGAGGAGCGGCTTATAAAAACCCCCAGGGGAAGGGGATTGGCCGAGGAAGCCAAACCCGTGCACATGTGGAATAAGGAAGGGAAGATGTGGCCCCCGCCATCTAAGAGACAGAGAAACAGGGCAGCACCAAAATGGAGGAGGCCCGCACGGCCCCATGGGGAAAAGCCACCCCAAACCGAGGTGGGCAAGGTGCGTCAGGGAACATACACGGCGACAGCAGAGGCCACAGCGAAGGACAGGAACGCGGCACGGACCGTGACAATAGCACAACCCGAACTGTGAATTGAAATGTTTGAAAGAAAAAAATAAATAAAAGAAGGTTTATGTCGTGCCCCCGACCCCCCCAGCTTTGAGCTCTGGCCCCCATGGCCTTTTTGACAAAAACCCTGGTTTCGTACATATGCCTTGCATTTGAATTTTACTAGTGTGAACTCTGTCTTCCTTCTGCATTCTTAATCGATCCTGGGCCAATGCCCTGGCCAGGAATCCCCACACTCCATGGGAACCTTGCTCCTTGTGGTTTCTGTTGTCGACATTCTTTTGTTCCTATTGGTTTCCCGTTACTTCCCCCATTCTTTATATTTTGTCTTGTGGAGGTATATAAGGGTTATGGTACCTTTCCCCCTTTCCTGCTATAGGGTTTTGTTCCTGCCTTTAGCTCCCCTTTCAGTTAATTGACTTAGCTTTGTTACGGATTTTTCTTCTGCCCCGACTTTTGACTGGTCTCCCGTTGTTACCGACTTGTTTGACCCTCCTTCATTGTGTTCTTTTTTTGTTTGTTCCCTCTTGCGTATCCCCATAGTTAGTGTAGCTCCCAGTTTCGGTTTGGGGCCGACCTATTAAGGAGTCGGGCTACCCCAAAAGGCAGGGACAGTTGTTGGGTACAGCGTCAGGGCCTCACTCTGTTTGTGTCTGCTGGTACGCCTCTGACCGGTCCCTTACAAGAAGTTTAAAAGTTGCATGAAAAAAGAACTCTACATAAACTCTCTCCCAAAGCTGCAGCACTTTTGTAATATACTTTCATTAAATATTCTGCAAACTTCCAGATTTGAGCATTAAATGCTCTGAATCTGCTGCATCTTACGGAATAAGAGAAACAGCGCTGGAAACAGCATTTCTGTCAAGCTTGTTCTGTCCTCAGCAAGGGGGGCATAACCTATGTGACAGGTTCTCTTTAAAATAATATTCACATCTTTACTATAATTACCGTTAACATTTTATTCCACAATCCAGCATTTACATCAGGGCAGTAGCCAAAGCAGAAACTGTGCTTTTTGCTAAACATTTCACAGTCAAAGAGACACAGTAAATGAAATTCAGTTAAAGTGTAAGCTTGTTAATTATATAACACTGTTTCTCCAGCCTGAATTGCCAGATCACTTAAAAGAAACTTGTAAAAGGCAATAGCCCTTTCCCAAATTTTGAAATGGTAAAATTCGATGCATGTTTTATAACATTTTAATTACATCTTTTCAGTTTTCTTCTGTAGCAAACAGTTAAACTTCCATTAAAATTGTCAGATTTGCTTGATTTTGACAATAACTAATAAGACGCTGCCCACAACATGACAATGATTTATGTTTGCCCAAACCCCGTCTCCAAATATTTCAAAAGGGAAAAAGTGATACAGTAATTAGCCCGTGTATTTGGTTAAAAGACAGAATAACAGAAAAGCAACTACCGGGTTCTTTATTTTAATCTGTGTTTTTCCTTTAAATTTTAATGACAAATATGTGGGTAAATTTTAAAAATATGCCTTGTCTTAGTGGACTGGGAAATATGAGTAAAAAAAAAGAGTCTGAATACCATCTGCAGAAATATTAAAGCTATGTTTTTCCCTTATATTTTGACGGGTTTTTACAGTGGCATCCATCATCCACAGGGTCCTGTAAAAAACATAAAAAATGTAAATTTGTGGTTGCAAGCTCTCACAGGCAGGGTCCTCTCTCCTTTCATTCAGGTGTTATTAAGTTTTTTTTTTTTTTTAAAATAAAACCCCGAACCCTTGGCTTGTATAACACCCTGGGATTAATTATAATAACATATCTTTTATACTGGATGTCGTCGTAGTGTTGAGCCGAACCGTTCGGAAACCGGTTAGTTCGGCACGAACATTAAGTAATTTCCGAACTGAGCCGAGCCAAATTTTTCCGCAAGTTCGGAAAAAGTTGTTTGGGTTGGGACAGGCGTTCAGCCCTTTTCAGCTGCTTTCCCTTTAGCTTTTGGTGGCCCCGAATCAGTGCAGAGAATAGAAAGGGG
>JAODAL010017751.1:0-76778 GCA_025379985.1 Phyllomedusa bahiana
CCCATACTCAGGGCCCTAGGGGGGCCCCCCAAACCCGGGCCTAGTGTGGGGCCCCCATATCCCAGGGGGCCCCGTTGGGGCCCCCATATCCCCGAGGCCCAGTGTGGGGTTCCCCTATCCCAGGGCCTCGGTGGGGACCCAATTCCCAGGGGCCTCGGGGGGCACCCATATCCCACGGGCCTTGTTTTGGGGTCCCATTCCCAAGGGCCCCGTGGGGGGGCCCCCATACCTAGGGGCCTCGTGTGGGGCCCCCTGTCCCCCGGGGGCCCCGTGTGGGGCACCCATACCCAGGGGCCCGTGTGGGGCCCCCAATCCCAGGGGCCTTGTTTTGGCCTTCATATCCCAAGGCCTCATTTGGGGGCCCCCCTATCCAGGGCCTCGTGTGGGGCCCCATGTCCCAGTGGCCTCGTGTGGGGCACCAATGTCCCAGGGGCCTCGTGTGAGGCCCCCGTATCTTAGGGGCCTTGTTTGGGGCCCCCCATGGCCAGGGGCCCGTGGGGGAACCGATCCCGGGCCTCGTGGGGGCCCCAATCCCAGGGGGGCCCCCGTGTGGGGCCCCCCAAACCCAGGGGCCTGGTGGGGCACCCATATCCCAGGGGCCTCTTTTGGGCCCCCATACCCAGGGGCCTCGTGTGGGGGACCCATATCCCCCGGGGCCCCGGTGGGGTCCCCTATCCCCAAAGGGCCTTGTTTTGGGGGCCCCCAATCCCAAGGGCCCCCATGTGGGGCCCCATATCCTAGGGCCTCGTGTGGGGCCCCCCTGTCCCTGGGGGCCCCGTGAGGGGCACCAATGTCCCCCGGGGCCTCTGTGGGGCCCCCCTACCCAGGGCCTCGTGTGGGGCACCCATATCCCAAGGGCCTCGTGTGGGTCCCCATACCCAGGGGCCTCGTGTGGGGGCCCCCATATCTCAGGGGCCTAGTGTGGAGCCCGCTATCTCAGGGGGCCAGTGTGGGTTCCCCCTAGCCCAGGGCCCGTGGGGGTTCCCCCCAATCCCAGGGCCCCGTGTGGGCACCCATATCCCAAGGGGCCTCGTGTGGGGTCCCCATAACCCCCGGGGCCTTTTTTGGGGCCCTAAAATCTCAAGGGCCCATTGGGGTCCCCATATCCAGGGGCCCTGTGGGGCCCCCGCTCCCAGGGCCTCGTTGGGGCCCCCGTCTCCCAGGGGGGCCCCGGGGGGGCCCCCGCTCCCCGGGGCTTTTAGGGGCCCCCGTTCCCCGGGGGCCCTTTTTGGGGCCCCCATAACCCAGGGGCCTCGTGGGCCCCCAATCGCAGGGGCCTCGTGTGGGGCCCCCATATCCCCCGGGGGCCTTTTTTGGGCCCCCATATCCCCAAAGGGCCTCATGTGGGGCCCCCATATCCTAGGGCCCTGGGGGCCCCCATTGACAGGCCTAGCGTGGGGCCCCCCCTATCACAGGGGGGTCGTGTGGGGCCCCCCTATCCCAGGGGCCTCAAGTGGGGCCCCCCAAAACTCAGGGGGCCCAGGGGGGGTCCCCCATATCCCAGGGGCCTAGTGTGGGGGCTCCCTATCCCAGGGGGCCCCGATGGGGGGCCCCATTCCCAGGGGCCTTGTTTTAGGCCCTCATATCCCAAGGGCCTCATGTGAGGACCCCATATCCAAGGGGCCTCGTGGCCCCCAAGTCCCAGAGGCCTGGAGTGGGACACCAATGTCCCAGGGGCCTCGTGTGGGGCAAAACCCTGTCCCAGGGCCTCGTGTTGGGCCCAAGTCCAAGGGGCCCGTGTGGGGCCCCCCTACCCAGGGGGCCTCGTGTGGGGCCCCCATATTCAGGGGCCTCGTGTGGGGCCCCCATATCCTAGGGGGCTCGTGTGGGCCCCCATATCCCAGGGCCTCGTGTGGGCCACCATATCCCAGGGGCCTCATGTGGGACCCCCATATCCCAGGGGCCTCGTGTGGGGGCCCCCATATCACAGGGGCCTCGTGTGGGGCTCCATATCCCAGGGGCCTCGAGTGGGGCCCCCATATCTCAGGGGCCTAGTGTGGGGTCCCCATATCCCAGGGGCCCCATATCCCAGGGGCCCCCATATCCCAGGGGCCTCGTGTGGGGCCCGCATATCCCAGGGGCGTCATGTGGGGCCCCCATATCATGGGGCCTCATGTGGGGCCCCCATGTCCCAGGGGCCTCGTGTTGGGCACCCATGTCCCAGGGGCCTCGTGTGGGGCCCCCATATCCCATGGGCCTCGTGTGGGGCCCCCATATCCCAGGGGCCTCGTGTGGGGCCCCCATGTCCCAGGGGTCTCGTGTGGGGCACCCATATCCCAGGGGCCTCGTGTGGGGCCACCAGCTACTAGGGGCCTAGTGTGGGGCCCCCATATCCCAGGGGTCTCGTGTGGGGCCCCCATATCCCAGGGGTCTCGTGTGGGGCACCCATATCCCAGGGGTCTCGTGTGGGGCACCCATATCCAAGGGCCTCGTGTGGGGTCCCCATATCCCAGGGGCCTTGTTTGGGGTCCTCATATCCCAAGGGCCTCATGTGGGGCCCCGATAACCAAGGGGCCTCGTGTGGGGCCCCCATATCCCAGGGGCCTCGTGTGGGGCTCCAATGTCCCAGGGGCCTCGTGTGGGGCCCCCATAGCCCAGGGGCCTCGTGTGGGGCCCCCATATCCCAGGGGCCTAGTGTGGGGGCCCCCATATCTCAGGGGCCTAGTGTGGGGTCCCCATATCCCAAGGGCCTCGAGTGGGGCCCCCATATCCCAGGGGCCTCATGTGGGGCCCCCATATCCCAGGGGCCTCGTTTGGGGCCCCCATTTCCCAGAGGCCTAGTGTGGGGCCCCCATATCCCAGAGGCCTAGTGTGGGGGTCCCATATCCCAGGGGCCTCGTGTGGGGCACCCATATCCCAGGGGCCTCGTGTGGGGCACCCTTATCCCACGGGCCTTGTTTGGGGTCCTCATATCCAAAGGGCATCGTGTGGGGCCCCCAAATCTTAGGGGCCTCGTGTGGGGCCCCCATGTCCCAGGGGCCTCGTGTGGGGCACCCATATCCCAGGGGCCTCGTGTGGGGGCCCCATGTCCCAGGGGCCTCGTGTGGGGCCCCCATGTCCCAGGGGCCCGTGTGGGGCCCCCTTATCCCAGGGGCCTAGTGTGGGGGCCCCGTCTCCCAGGGGCGTAGTGTGGGGCCCCCATATCTCATGGGCCTAGTGTGGGGTCCCCATATCCCAGGGGCCTCGTGTGGGGCCCCCATATCACAGGGGCCTAGTGAGGAGCCCCCATATCGCAGGGGCCGAGTGTGGGTACCCCATATCCCAGGGGCCTCGTGTGGGGCACCCATATCCCAGGGGCCTCGTGTGGGGTCCCCATATCCCAGGGGCCTTGTTTTGGGCCCTCATATCTCAAGGGCCTCATGTGGGGCCCCCATATCCTAGGGGCCTCGTGTGGGGCCCCAATGTCCCAGGGGCCTCGTGTGGGGCCCCCCTCTCCCAGGGGCCTCGTGTGGTGCCCCCTTCTCCCAGGGGCTTTGTGTGGGGCCCCCATATCCCAGGGGCCTTGTGTGGGGCCCCCATATCCCAGGGGAGTCGTGTGGGACCCCCATATCGCAGGGGCCTCGTGTGGGGCCCCATATCCCAGGGGCCTTGTTTGGGGCCCTCATATTTCCCCAAAGGGCCTCGTGTGGGGCCCCATATCCCAGGGGCCTTGTTTTGGGGGCCCTCATATCCCAAGGGCCTCAATGTGGGGCCCCTATATCCTAGTGCCTCGTGTGGGCCCCCATGTCCCAGGGGCCTCGTGTGGGGCACCAATGTCCCAGGGGCCCGTGTGGGGCCCCCGTATCACAGGGGCCTCGTGTGGGGCCCCCATATCCCAGGGGCCTAGTGTGGGGCCCCCATAACCCAGGGGCCTCGTGTGGGGACCCCATATCACAGGGGCCTAGCGTGGGGCCCCCATATCACAGGGGCCTCGTGTGGGGCCCCATATCCCAGGGGCCTCGAGTGGGGCCCCCATATCTCAGGGGCCTAGTGTGGGGTCCCCATATCCCAGGGGCCTCGTGTGGGGCACCCATATCCCAGGGGCCTCGTGTGGGGTCCCCATATCCCAGGGGCCTTGTTTGGGGCCCTCATAGCCCAAGGGCCTCATGTGGGGCCCCGATAACCTAGGGGCCTCGTGTGGGGCACCAATGTCCCAGAGGCCTTGTGTGGGGCCCCCGTATCCCAGGGGCCTTGTTTGAGGCCCCCATATCCTAGGAGCCTCTTGTTGGGCCCCCATATCCCAGGGGCCTAGTGTGGGGTCTCCAAATCCCAGGGGCCTCGTGTGGGGCACCCATATGCCAGGGGCCTCGTGTGGGGTCCCCATATCCCAGGGGCCTTGTTTGAGGCCCTCATATCCCCAGGGCCTAATGTGGGGCCCCTATACCCTAGGGGCCTCGTGGCCCCCATGTCCCAGGGGCCTCGTGTGGGGCACCAATGTCCCAGGGGCCTCGTGTGGGGCACCAATGTCCCAGGGGCCTCGTGGGGAGCCCCCGTATCCCAGGGGCCTTGTGTGGGGCCCCCATTCCCCGGGGCCCTCATGTGGGGCCCCCATGTCCCAGGTGCCTCGTGTTGGGCACCACTGTCCCAAAGGGGGCCTCGTGTTGGGGCCCCCATATCCCAGGGGCCTCGTGTGGGGCCCCTATAAACTCAGGGGGTTTGTTTTGGGGCCCCCATATCCTAGGGGACTCGTGTGGGGCCCCCATATCCTAGGGGCCTCGTGTGGGGCCCCCATATACCAGGGGTCTCGTGTGGGGCCCCCATATCCCAGGGGCCTCGTGTGGGACCCCCTTATTCCAGGGGCCTCGTATGGGGCCCCCATATCCCAGGGCCTCGTGTGGGACCCCATATTCCAGGGGCCTTATGTGGGGCCCCCATATCCCAGGGGCATCGTGTGGGGGCCCCCCATATCCCAGGGGCCGAGTGTGGGGCCCCCATATCACAGGGGCCTCGTGTGGGGCACCATATCCCAGGGGCCTCGAGTGGGGCCCCCATATCTCAGGGGCCTAGTGTGGGGCCCCCATATCCCAGGGGCCTCGTGTGGGGCCCCCAAATACCAGTGGCCTGGTGTGGGGCCACCATATCCCAGGGGCCTCATGTGGGGCCCCCAAATTTCAGGGGTCTAGTGTGGGGCCCCCATATCTCAGGGGCCTCGTGTGGGGCACCCATATCCCATGGGCCTCGTGTGGAGCACCCATATCCCAGGGGCCTCGTGTGGGGCACCCATATCCCAGGGGCCTCGTGTGGGGTCCCCATATCCCAGGGGCCTTGTTTGGGGCCCTCATATCCCAGGGGCCTCATGTGAGGCCCCATATCCTTGGGGCCTCGTGTGAGGCACCAATGTCCAAGAGGCCTTGTGTGGGACCCCCGTATCCCAGGGGCCTGGTGTGGGGCCCCATATCCCAGGGGCCTCGTGTGGGGCCCCCATATCCCAGGGGCCTTGTTTGAGGCCCTCATATCCCAAGGGCCTAATGTGGGGCCCCTATACCCTAGGGGCCTCGTGGCCCCCATGTCCCAGGGGCCTCGTGTGGGGCACCAATGTCCCAGGGGCCTCGTGTGGGGCACCAATGTCCCAGGGGCCTCGTGTGGAGCCCCCGTATCCCAGGGGCGTTGAGGGGGGCCCCCAAATCCCAGGGGCCTCATGTGGGGCCCCCATGTCCCAGGGGCCTCGTGTTGGGCACCACTGTCCAAGGGGCCTCGTGTGGGGCCCCCATATCCCAGGGGCCTTGTGTGGGGCCCTCATATCTCAAGGGCCTCATGTGGGGCCCCCATATCCTAGGGGCCTCTTGTGGGGCCCCCATGTCCCAGGGGCCTGGTGTGGGGCCCCCGTATCCCAGGGGCCTCTTGTGGGGCCCCCATATCCCAGGGGCCTAGTGTGGGGTACCCATATCCCAGTGGCCTCGTGTGGGGTCCCCATATCCTACGGGCCTTGTTTGGGGCCCTCATATCCCAAGGGCCTCATGTGGGGCCCCCATATACTAGGGGCCTCGTGTGGGGCCCCCATATCCCAGGGGCCTCGTGTGGGGCCACCATATCCCAGGGGCCTCGTGTGGGACCCCCATATTCCAGGGGCTTTATGTGGGGCCCCCATATCCCAGGGGCCTCATGGGGGGCCCCCATATCTCAGGGGTCTCGTGTGGGGCACCCATATCCTAGAGCCCTCGTGTGTGACCCCCATATCCCAGGGGCCTCGTGTGGGGCCCCCATATCCCAGGGGCCTTGTTTGGGGCCCTCATATCCCAAGGGCCTCATGTGGGGCCCCCATATCCTAGGGGCCTCGTGTGGGGCCTCCATGTCCCAGGGGCCTAGTGTGGGGCACCAATTTCCCAGGGGCCTCGTGTGGGGCCCCCCTGTCCCAGGGGCCTCGTGTGGGGCCCCCATATCCCAGGGGCCTAGTGTGGGGCCCCCATATCTCCGGGGCCTAGTGTGGGGCCCCATATCCCAGGGGCCTCGAGTGGGGCCCCCATATCCCAGGGGCCTAGTGTGGGGTCCCCATATCCCAGGGGCCTCGTGAGGGGCACCCATATCCCAGGGGCCTCGTGGCCCCCATGTCCCAGTGGCCTTGTGTGGGACACCAATGTCCCAGGGGCCTCGTGTGGGGCACCAATGTCCCAGGGGCCTGGTGTGGGGCCCCCGTATCCCAGGGGCCTTGTGTGGGGCCCCCATATCCCAGGGGCCTCGTGTGGGGCCCCCATGTCCCAGGGGCCTCGTGTTGGGCACCACTGTCCAAGGGGCCTCGTGTGGGGCCCCCATATCCCAGGGGCCTCGTGTGGGGCCCCTATATCTCAGGGGCTTCGTGTGGGGCCCCCATATCCTAGGGGACTCGTGTGGGGCCCCCATATCCTAGGGGGCCCCGGTGGGGCCCCCATATCCCAGGGGTCTCGTGTGGGGCCCCCATATCCCCGGGGCCTCGTGTGGGACCCCCTTATTCCAGGGGCCTCGTATGGGGCCCCCATATCCCAGGGGCCTCGTGTGGGACCCCCATATACCAGGGGCCTTATGTGGGGCCCCCATATCCCAGGGGCATCGTGTGGGGGCCCCCATATCCCAGGGGCCTCGTGTGGGGCCCCATATCACAGGGGTCTCGTGTGGGGCTCCATATCCCAGGGGCCTCGAGTGGGGCCCCATATCTCAGGGCCTAGTGTGGCCCCATACCAGGGGCCCTCATGGGCCCCCATATCTCAGGGCCTAGTGTGGGGCCCCATATCCCAGGGGCCTCATGTGGGGCCCCCAAATCTCAGGGGTCTAGTGTGGGGCCCCCATATCTCAGGGGCCTCGTGTGGGGCACCCATATCCCATGGGCCTCGTGTGGAGCACCCATATCCCCGGGCCCGTGTGGGCACCCATATCCCAGGGGCCTCGTGTGGGGTTCCCATATCCCAGGGGCCCTTGTTTGGGGCCCTCATATCCCAGGGGCCTCATGTGAGGCCCCCATATCCTTGGGGCCTCGTGTGGGGCCCCCATGTCCCAGGGGCCTTGTGTGAGGCACCAATGTCCCAGAGGCCTTGTGTGGGACCCCTGTATCCCAGGGGCCTGGTGTGGGGCCCCCGTATCCCAGGGGCCTCTTGTGGGGCCCCCATATCCCAGGGGCCTAGTGTGGGGACCCCATATCCCAGTGGCCTCGTGTGGGGGCCCCATATCCTACGGGCCTTGTTTGGGACTCATATCCCAAGGCCCATGTGGGGCCCCCATATAAGGGGGTCGTCGGGGCCCCATATCCCCGGGGCCCCGTGTGGGGGACCAATCCCAGGGCCTCCTGTGGGACCCCCATTCCAGGGGCTTTATGTGGGGCCCCCCTATGCCAGGGGGCCCTTTTGTGGGGCCCCCATATCCAGGGGTCTTTTGTGGGGCCCAAATACCCAGGGGCCTCGTGAGGGGCCCCCCATATCGCAGGGGGCCCCGTGTGGGGCCCCCTATCCCAGGGGGCCTGTTTGGGGCCCTCATATCCCCAAAGGGCCCCATGTGGGGCCCCCATTCCCAGGGGCCTCGTGTGGGGGCCCCCCGTCCCCCGGGGGCCCCGTGTGGGGCACCAAAGTCCCAGGGCCCCGTGTGAGGCCCCCCTATCTCAGGGGCCTTGGTAGGGCCCCATATCCCAGGGGGCCTTGTGTGGGGCCCCCTATCACAGGGGGCCTTGTTTTGGGGGCCCATATCCCAGGGGCCTCGAGTGGGGCCCCCATACTCGGGGCCCTTGTGGGGTCCCCCTATTCCGGGCCCCCGTGTGGGGGCCCCTTTTCCCCGGGCCTTGTGTGGGGGGCCCGTACCCAGGGCCTTGTGTGGGACCCCCATACCCAGGGGGCCTCTTTGGGCCCCCAATCCCAGGGGCCCGTGTGGGGTCTCCATATCCCAGGGGCCCTTGTGGGGGACCCATTCCCAGGGGCCTGTGTGGGGTCTCCATACCCAGGGGCCTTGTTTGAGGGCCCCCATATCCCAAGGGCCTCATGTCGGGCCCCCATATCCCGGGGCCCCCGTGGCCCCCATGTCCCAGTGGCCTTGTGTGGGACCCAATGTCCAGGGGGCCCTTGTGGGGGCCCCCCCTATCCCGGGGGGCCCCATGGGGGCCCCCATTTCCCAGGGGCCTCGTGTTTGGGGACCAATGTCCCCAAGGGCCTCGTGTGGGGGCCCCTATCCCAGGGGCCTGGTGGGGGCCCCATATCCAGGGGCCCGTTGGGGGCCCCCCTATCCCCGGGGCCCGGTTTTGGGGGCCCCCTTATCCAGGGGGCCCCGTGTGGACCCCCATACTCAGGGGGCCAGTGTGGGGCCCCCCCTATCCCCCGGGGCCCATGTGGGGCCCCCCAAAATTTTAGGGGGCTAGTGGGGGCCCCCTTCTCAGGGGCCCGTGTGGGGTCCCCCCTATCCCCGGGGCTTGTGTGGGGGACCCCTTTCCCCGGGGCCTCGTGTGGGGTCCCCCAAACCCAGGGGCCTTGTTTTGGGCCCTCTATCCCAGGGGCCTCATGTGGGGCCCCCATATCCTTGGGGCCTCGTGTGGGGCCCCCATATCCCTGGGGCCTCGTGTAGGGCACTCATATCCCAGGGGCCTTGTTTGGGGCCCTCATATCCCAGGGGCCTAGTGTGGGGCCCCCATATCCCAGGGGCCTAGTGTGGGGCCCCCATATCTCAGGGGCCTAGTGTGGGGTCCCCATATCCCAGGGGCCTCGTGTGGGTCCCCACATCCCAGGGGCCTCGTGTGGGGCCCTCATATCCCAAGGGCCTCATGTGGGGCCCCCATATCCGAGGGACCTCGTGTGGGGCCCCCATATCCCAGGGGCCTCGCGTGGGGCACCCACCTCCCATGGGCCTTGTGTGGGGCCCCGATATATCACGGGCCTCGTGTTGGGCCACGATATCCCTTGGGCCTCGTGTGGGGAACCCATATACCAGGGGCCTCGTGTGGGGTCCCCATATCCCAGGGGCGGCGGTTGGGGCCCCCAGATCCCTGGGGCCTCGGGTGGGGGCCCCATGTCCCGGGGGCCCCGCGTGGGGCCCCATGTCCCGGGGGCCTCGTGTGGGGCCCCCTTACGCCCGGGGGCTCGTGTGGGGCCCCCATTTACCCTGGGCCTAGGGTGGGGCCCCCATATCCCAGGGGCCTCGTGTGGGGTCCCCATATCCCAGGGGCCTCGTGTGGGGCCCCCATATCTTAGGTTCCTGGTGTGGGGCCCCCATTTCCCAGGGGCCTCGTTTGGGTCCCCATATCCCAGGAGCCTCATGTGGAGTCCCCATATCCCAGGGGGCCCTTTTTTGGGGGCCCTTATTCCCAAGGGCCTCATGTGGGGCCCCGATAACCTAGGGGCCTCGTGTGGGGCCCCCATATCCCAGGGGCCTCGTGTGGGGACACCATATCCCTGGGGCCTCGTTTGGGGGCCCCATATTTCCCGGGCCTCGTGTGGGGCCCCCATTTTCCCCGGGGCTAGTGTGGGGCCTCCATTTCTCAGGGGCCTAGTGTGGGGTCCCCATATCCCAGGGGCCTCGTGTGGGGCCCCCACATCCCAAGGGGCTCGTGTGGGGCCCCCATATCCCAAGGGCCTCATGTGGGGCCCCTATATCCTAGGGGCCTCGTGTGGGGCCCCCATATCCCAGGGTCCTCGTGTTGGGCCCCCATATCCCTGGGGCCTCGTGTGGGGCCCCCATATCCCAGGGGCCTAGTGTGGGGCCCCCATATCTCAGGGGCCTAGTGTGGGGTCCCCATATCCCAGGGGCCTCGTGTGGGGCCCCCATATCATAGGGGCCTAGTGTGGGGCCCCCATATCCCAGGGGCCTCGTGTGGGGTCCCCATATCCCAGGGGCCTGGTTTGGGGTCCCCATATCCCAGGGGCCTGGTTTGGGGCCCACATATCCCAAGGGCCTCATGTGGGGCCCCGATAACTAGGGGCCCCTTGTGGGGCCCCCAAAATCCCCGGGCCTCGTGTGGGGCCCCCATATCCCAGGGGCCTCGTTTGGGGCCCCCCATATCCCAGGGCCTCGTGTGGGGCCCCCATATCCCAGGGGCCTAGTGTGGGGCCTCCATTTCTCAGGGGCCTAGTGTGGGGTCCCCATATTTCCCGGGGCCTTGTGGGGCCCCCACATCCCAGGGGCCTCGTGTGGGGCCCTCTTTTCCCAAGGGCCATGTGGGGCCCCATTTTCTAGGGGCCTCGTGTGGGGCCCCCTTATCCCAGGGGGCTCTGTGGGGCACCAATTTTCCCCGGGGCCTTGTGTGGGGCCCCCTTTTTGGGGGCCCCCTATCCCAGGGGCCCGTGTGGGGCCCCCATATCTCAAGGGGCCCCAGTGTGGGGGGCCCCCCTATTCCAAAGGGGGCCCAGTGTGGGGTCCCCATATCCCCGGAGCCTGTTTTGGGGCTCCAAAAGTCCCAGGGGCCCCCTTATCCCCCGGGGCCCCCTTTTGTGGGGCCCCCCCTTTCCCGGGGTTCGAGTGGGGGCCCCCCTATCCCAGGGGCCTTGTGTGGGGCCCAAGTCCCCGGGCACCCCCTTTTGGGGCCCCGTTTTCCCAGGGGCCTGTGTGGGGGGCCCCCCTTTTTCAGGGGGCCCTTTTTTGGGGCCCCCCTATTTCAGGGGCCCTTTTTTGTGGGGCCCCCATATCCCAGGGGGCCCCATGTGGGGAACCCCATTTTTAGGGGCCCTTTTGTGGGGCCCCCTTTTTTCAGGGGCCCTTTTGTGGGGCCCCCGTATCCCCCCGGGGGGGCGTGTGGGGCCCCCCCAAATTTTAGGGGCCCTTTTTTGGGGCCCCCAAAATTTTAGGGGCCCTTTTTGGGGCCCCCTTTTTTCCCCGGGGGCCCCATGTGGGGGCCCATTTCAGGGGCCTTTTTGTGGGGGCCCCTTTCTCGGGGCCTAAAAATGTGGGGGTCCCCTATTCCCCGGGGGCCCTTTTTTGGGGCCCCCATTTTCCCCGGGGCCTTTTTTGGGGCCCTCATTTCCCCAAAGGGGCCCCATTTTGGGGGCCCCCCTTCCCGGGGCCTGTGTGGGGCCCCCCCTTTTCCCCGGGGCCCCTTTAGTGGGGCACAAAAGGAGTGGAGGTTTTAACACTAATTTGCTTTATAGTTGTAAAAATTTAGTGTCCTTACTTAGCTTTCCCCCTGCTTGTGCTTTGGGGCGTGCCCCCTCCTCCTCCCTAAGGCTGCCTGCAGATCAGTGACGCCCACGGGGCGGGACTCACTGATTTCATTTGTTGATGGGCAGCCAGAGGGAAGAGGGGGGGGTGTGACTGCTCAGTGCACAAGCTGTGTGATTCTATGTACTGTAAAGCTATGATGTTAAACTTCACTTGCAGTGCGGGCGACGGCAGGCCCCCTTTTGCTTCACATTATGGCCGGGCCCCATACAGGAGTAGTGGTTCTACCGCCGTAAAGGCGGCCCTGCCTGCAGCAGGCACCCGTACTAGTGCCCTACATCGAGCAGCATTTCGTGTTACACCCGCCCACTGCAGGACGTAACTCTGCCGTCCCAGGTCCTCCTGTCAGAGGCTTCCAGTGAAATGCCCCTGCACGGCTTCCGTAAGTGGTCACTGCTCGGGTAGCACTATAGACACTACGGCCGGTGAAGCGGCGGAAGGAGAGGCAGCAGCTGCGCCGGAACTACTTTGACGTATCATTGTTTAATCCCAGTCATGTTCCTATAACGGGAGCTGGAGTGAGGTATTGGGAGAGGATGCGGCTTCCACTGAGCGCTCTCTGGCTGCCTTCACTCCCATCATATGACCGCTTCCACCAGCGCTGTCCGGGCTCCTTCACATCTCTGTGACTTGTGTTTAGAGCCCACCACCCTCCGCTGTCCGGTCATGACTCGTGGAGTATTCCCGGCCCCGCTGTAACCCGAAGGAAGAGGAGGCGGCGGCAAACTTCAGTAGCTCGGTGTGGTGTCCTGTGCGGCTGCAGGAAGAGGCTGAGGTTACATGAGGAGAGATGGCCAACCAGCCAGTGATTCTTAATGTGTATGATATGGTGAGTATCTGGCCTCCGTTGGCTCCCTTATAGATGGATCCCTATGGACGTGCTGCTGGTGCTGTTCTTGGGCACCCTAATGGGCTGGGGAGGTTTGTGTGTTCCTGCTCCTGATGTGAGGATGGAGTTGGCTTGTCCTTTGTTAGTGACTCATGGCTGCTGGTGATGTGGATGGGGTATAGTCCTATAGCTTTCAGGGAAGTGACTGCATTGTCTTATGTTTACCCCTGAAGTGATGGCTTCTTTGTTCCCAAGAGCCAGCTGTTCCCAAGCAGGATTGAGAAGAGTGAGCAAGGGATGTTGTGAATGCAGTCCTGCTGCTGGTGGATACACGGAGCTGTGCACACACAGCGGCATCTGTTGCCTGTGGGCTCCCATGCTTTAAATGGGAAACGCTTGTTTTCCAGCTGCAGCTAACAGACTTCAGACGTGTTGTGAGAGCAGTGTAAAACTCTGTTCACACCTGTCTCTGTCACTCGGGTGGACACCAGCCAAACCTGTTCGCTTCAACTGGGATCTGTCATTCTGAATAAAAGTCCGTCCAGTCCAGAAATCCAGAACCTGTGCCAGAGGCCACTGATAAGTCTCCAGGAGGGATGCGGACATGCCCCAAGCTGCAACACTGTATTCTCTGTGTCATTGATCAAATATTGGAAGGCTGTGACGTCAGATCTTTAGCAATCACAATGGCTGTGCTTAAAGGGGTTGTCTCGCTACAATGATTGGGATTTAATGAAAAGATCTTTAAAAAACAAGCAGCTTTGCAATATATGTTCATTACAAATGTCCTACTGATTTTGAGTTATCCCTGTTAATAGTAGTGCATCAGCTCCTGAAATCACTAAAGCAGCAGACCTGTTGATCTTTATCTCACTGGCTGTCAGGTCTGATGACTCATCACCTTCAGAATACAGGTCAGAGCACAGAGCCCCTCCACAGTATACTTCTGTAGTGGAGGAAGGGGGAGGGCTCTGGCTTCTGTCTGTGTGGATTAACCCTGTGTGTGTCTGCTTCCTCCTGCTCTCTACACAGATTGAGGAGAGCAGAGGTGAGGCTGATCAATAGATGTGACAGCAGTGACCCTGTCTGTTACTATAATCATAATGTGTCTGTGGAGCTCTGACTATACTAATAGAACAGATCAGGGGGCATGTGAACGCTTCATATCCCTCCCTGCTCTGCTGTATTAGTGACACATCCTGAGTATAGTAACACACTTCATAGCTGCCCTGTGTCTGTTCTGACAGGATTTGTTTGTTGTTGCTGGAGATGTGTAGATTTGTATGCTAAGCAGGGGGTATAGGAACACTTACATCCCCCCTGCTCTGCTATTAGCATACACAGCTTCCCAGACCTCTCCACACTCATAGATCAGCCCTCTCCTGTCTCCGTGGAGCTGACAGTGCAGCTGATCTAGCAGCCTGCAGCAGACCTAGGCAAGCACACACAGGGTTAACCCTGGCAGCAAACCCCATCGCCCTCCCCCTGCTGTATAGAAGGAGAGCTGTCTGTGTGCTGAGGGGAGGGGGAAGAGGGAGGAGAAGAGGCAGACAAGAAGCACGCCCCTCAATTCAAAAATCCTTTGCTGCCAGAAGCATTGAAGTGGGCTGTAAGCTTGTAATGAGACAACTCCTTTAACAACATGCAAGGGCTTTGTCATCTGCATGTAGTTGTTTCTGCTGTCGCAGTCTTTTGATGGCTTTCAGAGTGTTAGGGTAAGTTCACACGACTACTTTTGACACTGTTTCCCGTCTTGTTTTAAGCTTTTCCCCTCCCAAAAAACGGTCAAAAAACCACCAATCCCCTTTTCATTACACTGGTTCCTAGAAAACAGCCTTGTAGTTCACACACGACAAGGTTTTTACACGCATTTGGGGCGCTGAAAAATGAAAAAGTGTCAAGTTTATTCTTGACGCGTTTTGGAACGAATGGGGAGCTTCAGAACCTGGGTGATTTTTTTTTTTTTTTTCTTCCCCTGACTATTAATTTGAATGGGTGTTTTAGAAAGAAAAAGTGTTAGAAACCATTGGTGAAAACCTAAAATCCCTAAAAAATTCAGCACCAAAAATCACCTTAAAAACATACCCCTTGGGGGCATGTGCACACACCATTTTGCAATAGGTTTTTCGATCCAACAATGAGGTGCAACATCCAAACCATCCCTAAAGTGTTTTACTTTTTTATACGTTTTCTGGATGCAAAAATTAGCCTGTTTTAAAAAGGGTTTGTGATGCGTAAAACGATCAAAAAGACTTATGAAAAAACATGTATCGCTTTCGTGTTTACACTGAAACAAAAGAAACCCCAAGAGGAACAAATCGAAAAACGCATGCAAAAAACGCTGTGTGAACATCTCTATAGAGGCCATTGAGACTTCTGTGTATTTACCTCATAGTCTCACTTTCTGTCTCTAATTCAGGATTTGATGGTCTGCAATCCTGTAGAGCATGATAGATTTTAATAATTCGTGGAAAATTTCCCCCGAGCCGGGTTTTTGGGTCAGTGCACTACACTGCATTTACACACACAGTTTGAGTTTATATGGTCAGGCAACCATAGAGAATTCCCTTTAATACATGGTAGCTTCTGCCACCCCTACCCCCACACACACTATTGATTTCACTTCCTTTGGCCCCTTGCCCCTTTTTGCGAAGATTATTTTTAAAAAAATTTTTCTAAAACTACCCTTGTGAAATTTTGTAAGGCTATGTCACTCTGCAGTGGAAAAAAAAACGCCCTAAAACAAAATTACAAAAAACGTTCATGAAACATTTTCTTGTCCACTGCCTTCAAAATAGCTGAAAAAAAAATTCCTTTTTTGAACGTTTTTGCTCTGCTTTTTAATGATGCAAAAAATTTAAAGCCTTTGGATGTAAACAACACCCTACAGGGGAGTTAAAAGAAAAAGGTATCACTTCCTTTAGGTCACGTCCATTTGAGCGCATTTTTTCCTTTGTGTCTACTTTTTTTAAATTTTGCCCCAAAATTCTTGACCAAAAATCCCAAAAACCCACATACTTTCCATATAGCAAAAAAACTATTAGCGTCAAAATCGTAAAAAAAAGGATTTTAACACCAAAATCCGAAAAAAAAAAACGGATTTTTTTGCCCCAAAATTCATAAAAAAAAATTTTTTTTAGGGGTCAAAGCGAGATCATTTTATTAGGGGAAAAATCTGTAAAAAACAAAAAAAAAAAAATTATTTTAGTCCCAAAAAGGGTAAACCGGGATTTTTTTCCCCCCCAAAATCTAAAAAAATCGTTTTTTTGGGTCAGAGGCGAGATAATGTTATTATGGCAAAATCTGAAAAAAAAATTTTTATTTTGGGCCCAAAAAAAAAAAAAAAACAGTTTATTGCCCAAAACCCGTAAAAAACCGTATTTTCCCAGCGTCATAGTGGATAACGTTTTTAAAGGGGAAAAATCGTGAAAAAAAATTTTTTGTGCCAAAAAACGAAAAAAAAACGTTTATTGCGCCAAAATCCGAAAAAAACCCGTATTTTTGCCGTCAGGGGCGGGTAACTTATTAGCCCCAAAAAACTGTAAAAAAAAATTTTTAAGTGCCAAAAATCCAAAAAAAAAACAGTTTGGCCCCAAAATCCTTTAAAAAAAAAAAAACGTTTTTTTAGCAAAAAAATATGAATTGCGCAAAAATCTTTAGGGGCCAAACATGACATTTTTACAAAAGGTACAAAAAAGGACACATCGGGCACATGCAATTTGATAAAAAAACCCTTGTTACACCCACTATAGGTGGGATTTGGGGCCCCTCCTGGGAGGTTTTCTTTTTGAAAAATTGGGGCAAAAAACCCACAAAACGCGAAAAAAAACACGCCAAAAGCGTCCAGCGCTTTCCATAACTCCGTAGAAAAAATTTCCTCCCCTTTTTCTGGCTTTTTTTAGAGCTGTTCAAAATACGACCAGAAAAAACGAGCAGAAAAAAGCTTTGTAGACAGCAGGCGTTTTAACTTTAAGTCTATGGGAGATAAGTCTTTTTTTCCACTTTTTAGAAACGAAAAACCTAAAAAAACTGATGTTTTTTTCGTGCAGAGCAACATAGCCAAAGCGACTTCAAGCCAGCCCGATAAAAAAAAATTTTTCCCTGAATCGGGGGAAAAATTTGGGGCAACCACTAGGCAGCCTCCATCTACTCAAAAATTATCTTTCATGAATAAAAAACGCTAACTCGCAAGCTGCCTATTGATTGCCTGATGTTCCCATGATCTGATCAAAGCGCAACTCAAGCAACTACTTTCAATAGGATGTTTATTTTTGCAAACAATTTTGGACATAACCCTGAGCTGGTCACAGAATGTAGCTGACTGAAAACTTACAGAAATTCAGAGACCATCTTGTAAAAAAGTTTCATGCTATGCAGCAAGCTGTGCCAACAATTGGGAGTCTTATCTAATGTGGAAAAATGTCTAGGGCCTACAAGATCTGTCACTAGAGAGCCCTCCGATCTGTAAGATGTGCTAGTACCTCTGCACTAGAATGGAAAGTTCTTGCTGATCTGGGGTTGTCGCCTGTAAAAGCAATGGTTCTAGGTGGGAAGAATATCTTTGGCATACAATAATCAACGGTCCGTGCAGGGATCTTGGCCAAAATTTCTACCCAGGACTTTATGTACAACATGGGGTGTGCTCTACTTCCAGGGAAAGGAAGTTTCTACACAAGTGGGATCCTTGCAGTGAAACCCGGCAAGGAAATTTCACAGTGGACTTGTTAAGAGTTTAAAGAGACCTGGGTATACTTCTGGAGTGTAAGAATACTAGTTGTAGTCACTAGATTACTGGTGAATCGTTGCTGCTTCAGGGATTTATTCTGGTTGCCAGTTACAGGACTTTTTTTATTTTATTTTTTCCCCCCAAGCTTCAGGAAAATGGTCTTCTACTTTGGGGGACACAGGTTGGAGCGGGCACAGTAGTGATAATAAGCAACTTTAATTACCCAGTTATTGACTGGGGTCACAGTTCTGCTTCAACTGCAAAGGAGAAAAAGGTCTTCAAACCCGTTTCAATAATTTTTTTGGGGCCCGTTTGTAAAGACCAACCAGAAGTGATGCCTGGTCATTCTAACAAAGAAACTTGTTGGTTTGGTTGCTGTTTCTAAACCTTGGTAAAGCGACCCCCCCAGAGCGTAACTACCCCGGGTGGCAGACGAGCAAATTGCTCCGGGCCCGTGCATTTTGGGGGGGCCCGGGGCCCCCGGGGAGCTTTTTTTTCACTTTCGTCCGCTGCCCCGTAATGCCGCTTTTTGGGCCCGCCGCGTGAAATTTAAAAGTTCACTGCGGGGGGCGGGACCGCGGGGCCCGGCCATGCGCCCTAAAACGCCCGGGGCCCCTTTGGCCCACGTTTAAGGGAGCGCTGCCCGGAGGTAGAGAACAGCGACACCCTCTTTCTACTTCCCCTGCTGGCTTTCTGTGACACGGGGCGCGGGGCCGGTGACTCACATCACCGCCCGCCCGCCTAACACAAGGCTGCAGCCCGCGCACGGGGACTGGACCAGTAAATAAACTGCTTATTTTTACCTACCCCCCTATGCCTGCCGCATACCCCCCCCTTCCTGCTAGATACCCCCCCCCCTGCCCATATAGCTCCTGCTTCTCCCGAATACCCCCTAGCTACCGTAAGCCCCTGGGTCCCTATATAGCCCCCCCTAAAGCTTCCTACCTTTATAGCCCACCTTTTAACCCCCGTCTCCGTATGGCTCCCTAACTACCAAAAACCCGCCCGCCTATATGGGGGTCCAAAGCCTACCTAAACCTTGCCTATTGGGGCCCCATATATCCTACTAAACCCGCCGCCTAAAAAGGACCCCCATAGAGCCCGGGGGCAGGGGCTGGAAAAATCAGGGTTCTAAATATTTGGTTTTTAAATCTGCAGGGCAAGTGTCGGGAATTCACAGATGGCGGACTGGGCCGGATCAGAACAAAAAGGGAAAAACAACGACCGTCAGAAACGACCTGGAGTCACAAGATTTAAATACCGTAATCACTTTTTTCTGCACAGGCTTGGTACACGGGGGCTCCACAAAATGGTCACTGTATGGGGTTATATACAGTCTCCCCGAGCCTGTGTACAATGGTAATATAAACCCCTATATTCACTGATGGTGGTTAATCTCTGCAAGCCTGTGTACACGGTGTCTACCCCATATGGGCACTTAGGTGTTATAAAACGTCTGCAGAGCCTTTTACACTGGTATTTTAACATATATGGGCCTATATGGCGTACTATTTCTTTGTGTACTGATCATAAAAGTGAGGGGGATTATCATCACTTTTTTTGGGCATGTTCTGGCGGGGTAATCAGGTCCTTTTGTATATTTTTATTGGTAATCTGGGCTTATATAGTGGGGTTTGAGGTACAGTATGATGGGATATTAGGTAGGTATTTGCCCCTTGTATTTTCTACATTTTCTAACAGCTTCCTGGACATGGTCGTGGTCAGGGAGGGGGGGAGGGGGGGGGGGGGGGGGGCCCCGGGGCCCCATCCAAAAGTTTGCTTTGGGGCCCTGGCTTCTCTAGTTACACCCCTGGCGACCACAATATAATTACTTTTAACACAGATAAATGCAAGGTTATGCACGTGGGGAGGAAAAATCCATTACATGTTAAACGGAAAAACACTGGTTAAAAGTGACATGGAGAAGGACTTGGGAATCCTGGTGGACAGTAAACTTAACTGTAACAGTCAGTGTCAGGCAGCAGCTGCCAAGGCTAATAGGATCATGGGGTGTATTAAAAGGGGCATAGAGGCACATGATGGGAACATTATTCTCCCATTATACAAGTCACTGGTAAGACCACACATGGAATATTGTGTACAGTTTTGGGCACCAGTGCACAGGAAAGACATTGTAGAGCTAGAACAGGTACAAAGGCGGGCAACAAAAATAATAAAAAGACTGGGTGGACTACAATACCCAGAAAGATTAATAAGGCTAGAGTTAATTAGTTTAGAGAGAAGACGACTTTGGGGGGACATAATAAATATGTTTAAATATATTAAGGGCCAATATAGAGATCTCGCTAAAGATTTATTTATACCCAGGACTGTATCTAGAACAAGGGGGCATCCTCTTTGTCTTGAGGAAAAAAAAATTCCACATAAACATAGAAAGGGATTCTTTACTGTTAGAGCAGTGAGTCTGTGGAATTCTCTGCCAGAGGAAATTGTCATGGTGAATTCACTAACTGAGTTCAAGAAGGGCTTGGATGCATTTCTGGAGCATGATAATATAACAAGTTATAGTGACTAGGATTCTGGAGAGGGGTCTGGATACATTTCTAGATGTAATATAACAAGTTATAGTGACCGGGATTCTGGACTAGGGTCGTTGATCCAGGGATTTATTCCAATTGCCAGATTTGAGCTGGCCCAGACACTGTCCGCGATCCCTTCACCTATATGCGACTCCTCCATATAGGTGAAGCGATACCACTGCGGGGCACAGAGCAAGCGCTCCGTGCCCCGCAGTGGTCTCCGGGCGGCCGCAAGCAGACACTTCCGGCACAGGCAGCGTGTGTCATCATGCTGCGTGCGCGGCCTGATGACGTCACCCGCCTGTGCCGAGAAGATGCAGGACAGCGCGCGGGAGGCCGGACAGCGAGGAGGCGGAGCGGCGAGGGGGACGGAGCAGTGGGGAGCCAGGTAAGTGATTTTTTTTTTTTTTTTTTAAACTGCCTATACCTGCCTGCAGCTGGCCCTATACCTGCCTACAGCTGGCCCTATACCTGCCTACAGCTGGCCCTATACCTGCCTACAGCCTGCCCTATACCTGCCTATACCTGCATATAGGGCCATATATCCGCCTATAATTGCCTATGGGGGACATTAAACTGCCTATGTAATTTTATTGGTATCCATTTTTATTTTTAAAATTCACCAGTAGCCGCTGCATTTTCTACCCTAGGCTTATACTCGAGTCAATAAGTTTTCCCGTTTTTTGGGGCAAAAGTAGGTGCCTCGGCTTATACTCGGGTCGGCTTATACTCGAGTATATACGGTATGTAACTGTAACAAACTATAAAAAACAAGCACAGGCTGTGAGGGCAAAAAAACATTTGATTTCAAAAATGCCAATTCCCCTTTATTAGGAGCCCCACTACAGGTCCAAGCCAAGTTAACCACACTGAATATGAACAAAGCTCCAGGCCCAGATGTTTCACACTCAGCTCTTAAAGAGCTCAGTTCTTTCTGTGCCCCTGTACATGATATTTAGAGATTCCCTGGTGACTGGTATAGTACCTGGCTGCAGCAAGGCAAATGTGGTTCTCATCTTCAAAAAAAAAAAAAAAAGTGTTGCCCAGGTAACTATAGACCAGTAAGTTTGACATCTTTTGTTGGAAAACTGTTTGTGGGTCTTATAAGTGATTATATACAGGAATATGTGGCTTATTACAATATAATAAATGATTGCCAGCATGGTTTTACTAAGGACAGAAGTTATCAGACCAACCTGATCTGTTTTTATGAAGAGGTGAGTAGTAGTCTGGATAGCGGGGCAGCTGTGGATATTGTGTTTTTACGACTATGCAAAGGAGTTTGACACTGTCCCTCACAAGCGTCTATTGGATAAATTAAAGTCTATAGGATTAGAATTAATAGTGTGTAACTGGGTTTAAAACTAGCTATCGGATCGTACCCAGAGTGGTGGTAAATGACTCTTACTCTGAATGGTCCCAGGTTATGAGTGGTGACCCCAAGGCTCAGTTTTTGGTCCTCTTTTATTCAATGTATTTATTAATGATATAGTGGAGGGGATCACTAGCACGGTTTCTATCTTTGAGAATGACACCAAGCTATGCAGGGTAGTGCAATCTATGGAAGATGCTCATAAATTTCAAGCAGACCTGGACACACTGAGTGTTTTGGCATCCACTTGTAAATGAGGTTCAATGTGGATAACTGTAAAGTTCTGTATCTTGTACTAATAATCTGTATGCGCCATACGTCAGAGGTTAAAAAACTGAGAGAATCACTTGCTGAGAAGGATCTGGGTGTACTTGTATATCCTAGATTATAGAACAGCATGCAATGTCAATCAGCAGCCTCTAAGGCCAGCAGGATATTGGTGTGTATTAAGAGGCATGGACTCGCGGGACAGTGATGTAATCGCTGTATAAAGCATTGATGTGGCCTCAGAATTTACTGTTCAGTTCTGTGCTCCAGAAAGGAGAAAGGATATAAGTGCGCAAGAGAGAGTGCAAAGATGAGCAACCAAACTAATAAGGGAAATCTTGGTTATGAGGAAAGATTAAAAGAATTAAACTTATTTAGTTTTGAGAAAACACAGCTCTGGGGAGACATGATTCATTTATATAAGTATATAAATGGCCCTTAGAAAAAGTATGAGGAAAAGCTATTTCACGTGAAGTCCCTTCAAAAGATAAGGAGACCTCTCCTTTTCCTAGAGAAAGAAGGATTCAATCTCCAAAGGAGAAAGAGATCTTCACTATGAGAACTGTGAATCTGTGGAATAGCCTGCCTGAGGAGCTGGTCACAGCAGGAACAGTTGAGGGTTTCAGGAAAGACTTAGATAACTGTATTTTCTAAATAATACTTATTTAGCCGTAAACAATACCTGGAACCAGTCTGATGGCAATTTTGGGATTAAGAATAAAATATTCCTTGAGGGCAGTTTTCTTGCTTTATGGGTTCTGAAGTCTGCCCCTCTACTCCTCCCTTCATCCACATCTTCCCCACCTTTGGTTGAAATTGATGGACTATTAAATATGAGATCCCAGGATAATAGACTGAACTGGATGGACTTATATGATCTTATGTCTGTGGTGTAACATAGAGCCTAATCGATAAAGCTTGAATGGAGCTGTAATGTAGCAGTCGGCATAGACCAATTGTGTATTTGGCATATGCTTGCCTAGACACAACTGCTGGTCTAAGAAGTGTTGGGTCCGTATAGGCTTTTACTTTGCTACAACTGACATCCACTTGCCTTCAATGACTGGGATTGGAGATAACTTTGCAACAACTTACATGCTGCAGGCAATCACAGGGTGCCAAGTGGTTGACATGGCATCTTGGGGCCTAGTGAGGGTAAACAAATCTGCCATGTTAGTGCACCTTACGAGATGAAAAAACTGATGCGATCCTCTTCCAGGAAACACTCAGGTTTTTCAGTGTATCAAGGGATTTGGTAATGGCTCCCTGTTCTAACAAATACATTGTTGTTTCCTTAGAAAATGTCTCATGACCTCACACTGCAGTTGATGCTTGGGTAAATGGAAATGCTTATTGTTCTAATGACAGGTCCTCTGATTTGTTGGTCTGTTCTCATTTACTCTCTGCTGTCCAGTTATCCTGCATGTTACGTATACATAGCTATACCACTTGTAATCAATACGTGTAATGATTTCTTCATATAGATTAAGACCACTTTTCCTCATTACCCCAAGACGGCTGCATGTGCCAAGTCAGCAATACCTTAGAAGGCTTTCTATGGCGAACCTGTTTAACCGTCAATATTCCTTTCCTTATTATGAACATTATGACCTTATTAGGAACCTTTTTAATAATTTGCCTCTTAGGTTGATATGCTGCAGAGGTAATGATAACCAACATACACTCACACTTGGGTTTGTTTTTTTTATTTTGTGTAAGGTGGGAGCTGGAGCTAAGAAATTCTGAGTTGGAAGAAATGTACATTTTTTAATTATTTGATTTTTGACAATGCTTCACTCAAATGCTGTTGTTATAGCAACTATAGTATAAGGAGCTACACGCAACAGGGTAAATCTTTTTAATACCATTGCACTGTGTGCTGCATGCATCAACATGGCATATGCTGATTTAATGTGAGGCAGCTACTGTAGTTCAGCAAGTGCGACTGAGGGAAAAAGAGGTGACTAGTTGAAACAAATGAGCCTTTCCTCTTGCATATAATAGCCCCTTTTCCAGACTACCTTCCAAAGAGATTAGAGGCGAACTCCAAGGTCAAGTTACCTCTGTGTCAGATCACTCCATCCATCGCTGTCTTTACCAAAGTAAAATTAGTGTACGATGACAGAGGAGGAAACCACTGTTTAAAGCAAATCATAAAAAAGCTAGAATTTGCCACAATGCATATTGATAATCCAAAAAGTTTGTGGGATAATACTATTTGGGTTGATTAAAAAAAAAAAAAAAAAAACTGGAGCTTTTTGGCAAGTCACATCAGCACTATGTTAACCAAAGCATAAATGCAAAGAAAAGAACATTGAACCTACTAGGAAACATAATCTAGGCTGTTACATTTTGGGTCTGCTTTTGTGCATCTGGCACATAGTGTCTTAAATCTCAAAACTATAGCGAAGTTCACACTTGTCGAAAGACGCCCAAAATAACGTTCAAGTATACTTCTCATAGACAATAATGTAAAATACACGCTGTCATTCAGATGGTGTGTTTTTTCTCCTACTTTTACATGCACCTGAAAAGAATTGACATGTCCACTCTTCTGGATGTATATGTGCCATCAAATAATTAAGTAAAGGAGGCAGATATCTGCCCTGGGCCATTGCGTGTTGTAATTGCCTTGAAATTCCCCGCTTGGAAGCGCATTATTTCAACAGCACAATGAATGTGTATTTCTGAACTCCCCCTATCAAGGCATTCTGGAGCGAAATGTGCTACCCAGTGTCATAAAGCTTGTTCTCAGTCGTAGGTCATAGTTCCTCCAACAGGGTAATAACCCAAAACACACAGCTAAAAACATCCAAGAAAGGCTAAGAGCAAAGCATTGGACTGTTCTGAAGTGGCTTATATGAGCCCTGATGTAAATCTTAGGCCATGTTCACACGGCTTAAAATGGGCCGTATTTCGGTCCGTAATTACGCGCCGAAGTGCGCCAATTACGGGCCGAAAACGGCCCATTCATTACGGTAATTCACAGTTCTCATAGAGAACTATGGATTACGTCTCCTCTCCCCCGCCCGGCGAAGCCGCCGGGGGGAGATAATTGACATGTCACTTTCTAGCGGCGTATACGCGCCGCTAGCAGTGATAGTCAATGGCCGGCGAAGTGCCGGCCCCCTGCTTACTCCCCCGCTCCCGCCCCGCCCCCGTCCACACGGCGTAATTGCGGGGCGAAATTACGTCCCGCAATTAAGCCGTGTGAACATGGCCTTATTGAACATCTGTGGAAAGAGCTGAAACATGCAGTCAGGAGACCACACCCTGCAAACCTGTGACAGCTGGAGGAGGGGGCCAAAATACATGTGGACCGAAGCAGAAGTCTCCTTGAGAGTTCCAGAAATGGTTGGTTTACAGTTATTGCTGCAAAATATTAAAGGGATTTTATCGTTACAAGCTTTCGCAGACTTGAGCTGTTGATCTCTTTTACAGCTTCAAATCCAGGGGCGAGTCTCTCTTCCCTGTAGGCGTGTATCCCTTCCAAGGAGGCATGTCTTCCCTCACTGAAGATTTGTGACATCATCATTCCGTGTTAGCAGTGGAAGGGAGTGGGTGTAACAGCTCTGATGACCTTCTGCATGCTTCTCATGGCTGCAGAGCTGTCAGCTCCAGGCTTCACAAGCTCCTTGTAACCAGAACCCCTGCATTGCTGTAAACAGTTATACATACAGCCTGAATTGATTAAACAAATGTGAGGAATGCACTCTGCCCTCCTCCCTCTTATCAGGCAGGAGATGGGGGGAGACTGTATAAGGCTGTGTTATTTGGAGGGAGAGTGAATCTAGCAGCTAAAGACCTAGGAATTGCCAAGATCCTTTACCTTAGAGCTTGGAGATGAGAATAGAGAAGCTCACACAGCCGAGGCACTTAGTTTCACTTTCATTTCCCACAGCTCAGAGGGGAGTAAGCACAGAGTGCAGGCAGCCAATCACAATGCAAGGGGCATTTCCCGTCCAGGGGTCATGTCTGAACAGGCTGAATGAAATGTCAGTCAGCCAATCACAGAAAAGGGGGCGTGTCCCTTTCAGCTGCTGCAGAAATGGCTATAGCTGCACAGATTAACTCAGATCTGCTATACTAAGAGATATGATCTTTGTAGCGAGAAAACCCCTTTAAGCACATGTGCATGTTAACAGCATAAAAAATGTTTTACCCCACCGCCCGGCCACGTTAATTAGTTTGTTTTTCACTTGTTGATTTTCATTAAATTTAAATGTTTTACTTTTGTCAAGTTATTTAGTGACCATTGTGGGTTTTTCTTCCTTTAGCAGAAGGGTATCAATATATACCTTAGCTGTCCTGGGTCAGTTTGTAACAGAGATGGATCACTACATGACACGCTAACACTCTGAATGACAGACAAGCCACAGCTGTGACGTGTGGGGGGCAGCAAGAGAGGAGAGCTGGAGGGCTTCCTATATTTTTCTGGATTTTGCACAAATCATAGCAAAACTAGAGGCCACTGACATGACCTTTGTGATCCACAAATAAATCCAAGGCTGTTGTCGGCAAAAGGTGTTTTTATTCAGAGATGTATCCCAGTAGACAAAAGTAACATTTTGGCCTATTGCAATTTATGTTGTTGGGAATATGGACGTTTAGGACAACAGTGCTGTCCAGACACAATTATCTTTTCCAGGACCTTTGTGATGTCATGATGGTGTCACCACATGTGGTAGCGTGATAAATACTTCACTGCACAGTATCATAGAGGAGGCACTGTTTATGCAGTAACAGGAGGAAGGTTGGGGGTTTGTGTGGGCAGTGAGGGGCCACAGCAACATTATTTATGTTAAATATGTGCAGCATTTTATATGCGATTAGGAGGTGGCATGTGAGGCATTTCAAGTGTGAAGCTGTCAGACCCAGCTCAGCTCTGCAGTCAGTGCTAGGGATTGCATTTCCCCCTGTAACTGGGGCTCATATATCAGTGACAAGGGAAATTGGCAATAGGATAAAATGTATCCACTAACCAGTGCAGTCCTCTCTTAAATTAAAGGGGTTCTCCTGGTCCTTTTTATTTGTTATAGGGCTCACAACTGTATTATATTAAACTCTGTAATTCATACTTATTAACCCCTTACCGCCGGAGCCAGTTTTGGCCTCTCTGACAGAGCCCCATTTTTTAAATTCCGGCATCTGTCACTTTATGTTAGAATAACTTTTTGACACTTTTACCTATCCATGTGATTCAGAGATTGTTTTCTCGTGACACATTGTGCTTTAAGATAGTAAGACATTTTGGTCCAAAAAGTACTTGTTTATTTGTAAAAAATGTACCAATTTCAAACTTCAAACATTTCTGCGTGTAAGACAGTCCACTTAAAATAGTTTATAACTAGCATCTACAATATGTCTACTGTAGGTTGGCATAATTTTTTTGTTTAAATGTCGTTTTAAGGGGGCTTAGAAACTTAGTAGTAATTTTCAAATTTGCAATATACATTTTATAAGGGGCCAGTCCAATTCTAACGTGACTTTGATTGGCCTGTGTGTTAGGTACCCCCATAAATTACTTCATCTAAGAAACTACACCCCTTAAAGTATTCAAGACAGTATTTAGGAAGTTTATCAACCCATTAGGTGTTTCACAGGAATTAATGCAAAGTGGAGGTGAAATTTCAAAATATAACTTTTTTGCAGATTTTCAGTTTTTATTTATTATTCACAAGAATATGGTAAATGTGATCAGGGAAATTCAACTTAACATTGATTCCCCAGAGTCTGCTGTGTTCAAAGATATCCCATATGTGGCCGTAGTGCGCTATTTGGCTCAACCACAACCCTCAGAATAGGAGGAGCACCTACTGGGGTCTCATTTTCATTACGGTTTTATTTAGGCGCCATTTCAGGTTTGCGGACACCCTAATGTACTAAAATTTAATTAACACCCCATATTGGAAACTACACCCCTTAAGGAATATATCCAGTGGTGCAGTGAGCATATAGACCCCACAGGTGTCTCACAATTTTTCTTTTAGCGTTAGGCTGTGAAAATATAGAAGAATTATTTTTTTTCCAACAATCTGCAATTTTAGCTGAAAATGTTTAATTTTTACAAGGAATCCTGGAAAAAAAGCACCCAACATTTTGTCATGCAATACCCTACATGTGGATGTAAACTGCTGTTTGGGCGCATGGCAGCGCGTATAAGGGAGGGAGTGTTATTTGGCTTTTGGAACGCAGATTTTGGTGGGGACATGTCGCATTTGCAAAGCCCCCAAATACCAGAACAGGTGAAACCTTCCAGAAGTCACCCTATTTTGGATTCAACACCTCTCAAGAATCTCATCTAGAGGTGTATTGTGCATTTTGGGCGCACAGGTGTTTCATTGTTTTTTTTTTTTTTAGCATTGGACCATGAAAATGGGAGGACAAAACACAGTTCCGCCATTGTGTTTTGGGCTTCAATTTTACAGTGTTCACCGTGAAGTGTAAATGACTGGATAACTTTACTATGGGGTTGGTAGTTTTTTATGTTTTATTACTTTTACACAATAGAAATAGGTCTATAAAAAAAATTGCGTTTTTATGTTCTATTCTGATAGCCATAACTTTTTCATTTTTCTGTATACAGAGCTGATTATGGGCTTATTTTTTGCGGGATGCGTTGACATATTTATTAGTACCATTATGGGGAGCATATGACGCTTAGATCACTTTTTATTAAGGTTTTTGTGAGGCATTTTCAACAAAATACTGCATTCCTGGTAGTGATTTTTATTTTTTACAGCGGTCACTGTGCAGTATAAATGACATGCTAGTTGTACTCAGCAGGTTGAGACGATTACAGCGATATCCAATTTGTACTTTTATTCAGAAAGGAAAACACGTTTTTGCATCGCCATAGTCTGAGAGCCATAACTTTTTATTTTTATTTTTCTATGTACAGAGTTGTTTAGTCGCTTGTTTTTCGCGGAATGAGTTGATGTTTTTATTGGTATCATTTTTGGGGGGACAAGAGTTTGTGATCAGTTTTAAATCCGTTTTTTGGAAGGCAGGCAAGAAAATACTGCAATCCTAGTAGTGATTTTTATTTTTAACAGCGCTCACCGTGCAGTATCCACGACCAGTTAGCTTTACTCTCTGGGTCAATGCGATACCCAAATTATATAGCACTTTAAAAAAAAGTGTTTTATTGTGTAAAACAATATTTATGCATCGCTGTCTTCTGATAACCATAACTTTTTAACTTTTATTTTTCAGTATACAGAGCTGTGTAAGGACTTTTTTTTTTTTTTTTTCGGGATGAACTGACGTTTTAATTGATTCAACTTTGACGTTTAAATGAGCTTTTGATCGCTTTCTATTCCATTTTATGTGCTGCGGGATGAACAAAAATTTTTTTAACGGTGTTCACCGTACGGGTTAATTAATGTAACAGATCTTCAGGGTGGGTCGTTACGCACGTGGCAATACCAAATATGGGTACTTTATTTTTTATCTTTTTTTGGGGCTATTGGCGTTTGCAAAGGGGAAAAGGGCGATGTACGTGTTTTTATTTTTTGTGCTTTACTTTTTTTCTCACTTTGTCAAATTTTTTTTCACTTTTCCCCATTGGGGATTTGTAACAGCAATGGTCAGATTGCTGTTTCAATAGGAGACCTGCATTACTGCTGTGTACTGGTCGCCATGGTAACTGTCAATCACCATGCCCACATTGCATTGTGGGCATGCTGACGTCACCAGACTACCCGGATGCATTCAGACAGCATCCGGGGAGTCGGGTGAGCAGAACAGTAGCGGCGCAGAGCGACGTTTATGCGCCGATTATAGACAAGGGGAGCCCACTCCTCCTGCCTGTGGTTTCATTATCGCGACCACGACAGTTTACACAGTGACTCGTGAGCCCTAACTATTAGGGTATGTGTTTTTTTTGTTTGTTTGTTTTTTTTGGTTTTTTTTTTAATGCTGTTTTGGGAGTTTCCTTGCCCAAAACGGCATCAAGAAAGTTTCAAATGCAACAAGTTAATTTTCATGGATTCCTACAGGGCTGTGACTCCTCAATTTCTCTGACTCCCACTCCCTCATACATGGCGCATGTTTACATTATAACTTTTACTTTTTATCACCTCTATGATACAATAATCAAGCTATTTATGTAGAATATACACTGACAAGCAAAATGGTAACAATGTTTTGAACTTTTGACTTTCAGGCTTCATTTCTTACCATCCACTACACTACAGCTTTGTCTATAAAATGATGGTAGTCTGACGTTCAATCATCTTATAAATAAATTGGATTGCAAGTATTTAGCATCTGCCTAATTCTGCAATTTCTTGTCATGTTACTGCATTGTTATAATGTTGCTCCTAAAAATCAAAATGTTTTTTAATATTTAGTTAGTATTTGTTATTTCCACATTTGGCTTTCAGTACTGCTTGAATCCTTCTGGGCATGTTCTGGAACAGAATCTAGCATGTTTTAACCAAAATCTGATCTCAGGTCTCCTCTACACGTCCGCAATGCACGTATCCCTATAAAGCCCTAGGAAAGGGTGTCCCAGCAGTGGCCGAGTGAGAGAGTCTCTTACAGGGTGTGGGACGTTCTTCCTGCACCATCGCTCTGCAGGACTTTTCTATATGCTTGATGCCTGTACCCTACCTCCGCTGCTTAATTTATGTACTCAGCCCGTATCTGATTTGCCTGGTGTATCTGGGTTCCGTGAGTATATGCGTTGCAGCCGTATGAGGTATCTTGTTTGTGCACCACTGATATTCTTGTTGCACACCTTTTGCTTTTGGTCTTTGTGTTCCTCATCATCCCCTGATGCGATCCCCTGTGGAGGATCGAAACATGTTGGGATAGGACCTATAGGATAGTTTTCAGGGTCAGTGTTTGCAGGGTCAGGCTCCTGCCAGGACTGCCCTTATTGGGGCGACTCTCCTGTTTGCATATTTAGGTTAGGGCTTAATAGTTCCATTTCCTAGGGCTTTATAGGGATACGTGCATACCCACCAGTCCCTCAGTCCCACATGTGTGCCTTTCACTATTTGAGTGATTTTCTTATCACTATTTTGACGATATACTTTTGAGGTTGTTGTGTCTGCATTTGTACGCTTTTTATAACTCTTTATACATTAAAAGTTATGTTTTAAGGCCATTTACTTCTCTTTGTGGTTTTCATATTTTGGCTTTAGGGGAATTTGCTAGTTTCTTATATCCACTACAATTGTGGGTTTTTGGTATTATTGAACTGCATAGTAAAGTTATCCTGTTACTTATTCCGCATGGCGAATGCTGTAAAAATGTAACCCAAAAATCCATGGTGGAACTGTCCCTAAGCTAACAAAAATTGAAACACGAGTGCGCCAGAATTGCACAATACACCCCTAGATGGAATCCCTGAGGGGTGTTGAATCCAAAATGGTGCACCTCCCTCCCTCCCCCCCCTCCCAGGATTCCTTGTAAAAATTAAACATTTTCAGCTGAAACTGCAGATTATTGGTAAAAAAAAATAAAAAAAAAATTTTTACAGATTAATTTTAAGAAAATTTGTGTAATACCTGTGGGGTCAATATACTCATTGCACCTTTGGATATATTCCTTAAGGTGTGTAGTTTTCAATATAAGGTCTTTTTAGGGGTGTTGTAGCATAATGAAAATGAGACCACAAAATCCAGTAGGTGCTCCTCCTACTCTGAGGGTTGTGGTTGTCAAATGGTGTACTTGATACACATATGGGATATCTCTAAAAAGGTCAGAAACTGGGGAATCATTATTGATTAGCATTTCCCTGTTTATCTACTGTGAATTTGTGAATTAATGGATAAAAATTGAAAATCTGTAAAGAAATGAAATTTTAACATTTCACCTCTTGTTTTAATTTTTGTGAAACGCCTAAAGGGTTGATTGTTTTGAATACTTTGAGGAGTGCAGTTTATTAGATCGAGTAATTTATGGAGGTGTCTAACATAAGAGACACTCAAAGCCATGTCAGAACTGGACTGATCCTTAAAAAAAAATAAAAAATCAAGTACAAATTTTCTTTAAACTTTAGGAGTCTTCTAATGTCCTTAAAAAAGGTTGTTTTAAAAACGTATGCCAACATAGAGTAGACCTATGGTAGATGTTCGTAATTTACTAATTTGTTGGTATGACTTTCTGTCTTACACGCAGAAATGTTTAAATTTTGGAAATGGCAAATTTTTGACCAATTAATTGGTAACTTTAAAGTACAATGTGTCAGGAGAAAACTAACTCAAATTTACATGAGTAGGTAAAACAATTAAAATCGTATTCCCTGATAAAGTGACTCGTGTCAGATTTGAAAAAAAGGGCTTGGTTCTTAAAGGGGTTATCACACTACATTGATTCATCTTACCTCAGTCCGGTTTTCTTGGTTTCACTTTGTCAGGAGCGTGTTTACTGGCTTCTACTAGGCTGCAGTAGAAGCCAGTTCTGTAGCTATAGCGACCCGATGAGCTGATGCAGCCCATACAAGCGGGGATATCTAGGAATAAGTAGGACACTGTTAATGGACACATATTGCAAAGTGACTTGTTTTTGCATGATCTTTAACATAAAAAGCAATCCTTGTAGTGAGACAACCCCTTTAAGTCCAAACAGGCTTGAGGTTAAAAGGGTTTTCTTAGCATGCCGAGTCACTGGCTGCAAGGCAGTTTTGTTCACACTGTTTGCTCAGTCTGCTCACTCTGTGCCCTTAATTGTTCAACACACAGCCATCAATGTCTAAACCACGCCCAACAAAAGTGAAAATGGACAAATCGTGGAAAATTTGGCATTTTTCCTCAACAGGGTCATGTGAATCAGTGTTACAAGGTCTCGGGTGTGAATGGAGAGCAGGTGTGTTATCACTTTCATACTGGTTACAGGAGGTTCAACCTGGCAGCACATGGCAAAGAAAGGTCTGAGGATTGAAAAAAAGAATTGTTGCTCTACATAAAGATGGTCTAGGCTATAAAAAGATTGCCAACACCATGGAACTGAGCTGCAGCACGTTGGCCAATACCAGACAGACGTTTAACAAAACAAGTTCCACTCGGAACAGGCCGCACCATGGTCGACCAAAAGTTGAGTGCAGTTGCGTAGCCTTGTATCAGACCATTTGTCGCACACTGCATCCAACTGGTCAGCATAGCTTTCGTTCCAGAGGGAAGCCACTTCTAAGGCTATGTTCACACGGCTTAATTGCGGGACGTAATTACGCCCCGCAATTACGCCGTGTGGGCGGGAGCGGGGGAGTAAGCAGGGGGCCGGCACTTCGCCGGCCCATAGACTATCACTGCTAGCGGCGCGTATACGCCGCTAGAAAGTGACATGTAAATTATCTCCCCGCCCGGCGGCTTCGGGGAGAGGAGACGTAATCCATAGTTCTCTATGAGAACTGTGGATTACCGTAATGAATGGGCTGTTTTCGGCCCATAATTTGCGCACTTTGGCGCGTAATTACGGACCGAAATACGGCCCATTTTAAGCCGTGTGAACATGGCCTTAAAGATGAACAAGGAAGCCTAAAAACCGTTTATAGTGCCTAAAATGCAAGATAAATGTAGTACAAGGCACATACCTGTTTTTCTTTTGGCAAAAATTGCACTGGCATTCTGGCGCCACCGTCGCAGTATGTTTGTCCTATTGACTTTCAAAGAATATACACTTAACCGCAAGATTCTATGCAGGTATGTTTCCAATGCATCTCAATCCGTCTAATATACTAATATTGGAAGGTAAACTAAATAATAAAATATAACTTTTATTATGATAGTTAAAAAAAAAAATGAGAACCTAATCTTTCTCCCAAAATCTTAGAGAGCCAATTACTAACTATAGCCATATATTATAGTATTACAACCAGTCAGGGAATGATAGAGTAGTCAAGACCATGAAAGGGAATAATCACTAAATCAATGTCCTATAATATCCCTACAATCGGTCCTATCTATTATTGACTACCTACTTTACAGGGAATAATGCGTAATGATAAGGACGACCCCGTCCGGAACCTAACCCTGTCGAAAAGATCCCTAACACTAACAATGTGATAAAGTGTTACATAAGAAAAAACAGTGCTCAATGTGCAAAAAATAATAAAATTATAAAGATACTTCCCACCTCATGTAAAGTCCCAACTTTACTTCATCAGGGGATAAATTTGGCTAAAGAGATGGCAAACACAGAGCATATGGCTCATAGTGTCAGATACGGCTATGGTGTATCTGATGGTGTATAGGAAGAGAATTCTAGATGTGCTGTGACCATCGCCTGTTCTGAATGGTGACTCCTGCATTATCTATATGTAGGTGTTTATTTTCAGTGTAATCTGAGGAGATGAAGTGTTCTCTACAGAACAGGAATTGCTAACTTTTCTTGTCAGGTTCAGTGTGACCTGTTCATTATCCCGGCAGGACACGCTCCGTGGATAATGAAAGTCTATGGGGCCGGCGGGCAGCGCCCCCGCCTCGCCCCTTACTCAAGCCGTAATTGCGGGCGAAATCCGCCTCGCAATTACGGCTTGAATAAGCCGTGTGAACCCTGCCTTTGAATGCTTTCACACAGTGAATTTTTGATGCATTTTTTATTTTTTTTGTGCAGAAAAGCACAGCAATTAATGTTGTACATTTCTGCACATCAAAAACGCACCCTTAATGATTGGTAGGGGATCAAATACTTATTTCAGCAAAATGCAAATAAATTAATATAATTTGTACAATATGATTTTCTGGATTTTGTTATTCTATCTCTCCATGTTAAAAGTAACCTACCCTTAAAATTATAGACTGTTCATGTCTTTGTCAGTGGGCAGACTTAAAAAATCAGCAGGGATCAAATACCATATATACTCGAGTATCGGCTTATACTCAAATCACCGTCGGCGTGGGTCTAAAGGGATTGCAATCTTAAAAAGCTTGTCAGTTGGACCCTGCGATACCGGTTCTGGTGTGCCCACAGATGTTGTGGTCAGTGCTTGCATCACTACAGCCAATCACAGGCCAGGACAGGCCAATTGTTAGAGGTTGATTAGGTTATTCAGTTTGTAAGCCGAAAAAAGACAAATGTCTATCAAGGTCAGGTTATTGTGCTACAGTGTTGATCCAAAGGAAGGCAAAATCCCCTTGAGGTAGAAACCAATTGTCCTCCTTTTGGGGGGGAAATATTCCTTAGACTCTAGAAATGCATCCAGACCTTTTTTGAATTCGTCATGACAAGTTGCTCTCGCAGATAGTTCCACAGTCTCTCTGCTCTTACAGTAAAGAATCCCTTTCTATGTTTATATAGAAACTTTCTTTCCGTAGAGGATGTCCCCTTGTTCTAGATACAGTCCTGGGTATAAATTGATCTTGGGAGAGATCTCTATATTGACCTTTGATATATTTATACATATTTATTACGTCTTTTCTCTAAATAATCCTAATTTTTCTGTGTACTGTAGTCCACCCAGTCCTTTTATTATTTTTGTTGACCGCCTTTGTACCTGTTCAAGCTCTACAATGTCTTTCCTGTGCACTGGTGCCCAAAACTGTACACAATATTCCATGTGTGGTCTAACCAGTGACTTGTATAATGCGAGAATGATGTTCTCACCGTGTGCATCTATGCCCCTTTTAAAACACCCCATAATCCTATTTGCTTATTTTGCCCAGCATTCTTCTGTTTAACATGTAATCATGTAATGGATTTTTCCTCACCATGTGCAAAACCTTGCATTTATCTGTGTTAAACCTCATCAGCCATTTCTCTGTCCAGGCCTCCAACTTTGTAATAACAAATTATCCTCTATTGTGTTGATTTCTTTACAGAGCTTAGTATCATCTGCAAAGATTGATATTCTACTGTGCAATCCTTGTGTAAGATCATTAATGATATTAACCCCTTAAGGACACAACTTTTTTTTATTTTTTTGTTGACATGTTCCTTTTTTTTTTTTTCCTGTTTTCTGAGGGCCATAACTTTTTTTATTTTGCGGGACAAGATGTACTTTCTAATGTTGTCATTCACCATACTATAGAATATACTGGGAAACCGCAAAAAAAAAAAAAATTCTAAGTGGGTGAAAATGTGAAAAAAAAGTACTTGCGGGTTTTTTTTTTTTAATGCCATTCACTCTGCGGTAAAAATTCTGTTTCATCTGTATTATGCAGGTTGATACAATTCCAGCAATACCAAATATATAGGGTTTACATTATGCTATAGTACCGTAAAAAAAAAATCCAAACATTTTCTATTTTATAAATTTGTGCCGCAGTGTCATTTTCTGCAGCCAATGGCTTTTTTTACTTCTAACTATAAACCTGAGTGAGGGTGCATTTTTTGAGAGCTAAAGTGTACTTTTTATTGGTACTAATTTGGGATAGATGTAACTTTTGTGATCAGTATTTAGCGTACAAGATAAATTGTTATATTTTAATCAGACTCTTTTGGGGCGCGACTATACCAATTATGGGAATCTTTTATTTATTTTTATTTGTAAAATGGCAAAAGGGTGGAGATTTGAACTTTTTTTTTTTTTTCCCCCCACTTGTACTTTACGTCCCCCCCCCCTAGGGTGCTTTGGTCACTAGGGGGACCATTTTTGAAATTTGTGCCACAGCGCCACTTGTTGCGACCAATAACTTTTTTGCACTTCCACCCATAGGCCTCAGTGAGGGTGAATTTTTTTGCAGGCTGAAGTGTACTTTTTATTGGTACCATTTTGGAATAGATGCGACTTTTGTGATCCCTTTTATTCCAATTTTTAAGGGACCTGAAATGACCCAAAAAACCCCACAATTTTGGCGGTTTTTGAATTTTATTTATTTATTTTTAAATTCTGTGCTGTTAGGCCTCGTTCACACGGCTTAATTGCCGACGGATTGGCGCCGTATTCCGCGCCGGATTTGCGCTTCAATACGGCGCCAATCCGTCGGAGTCATTACGGTAATCCACTGCTCTCATTGAGAACAGTGGAATCCGTCGCTCCTCCCAGCTCGGCAAATCCGCCACGGGGGGAGAAAGTGACATGCACATTATTTACGGCGCGGACGCGCCGTAAACAATGCATTGTCTATGGGGCCGGGAGCGGCGCCCCCGCCGCGCTCCGGCCCCGCCCCCGTCCCGCCCCGTATTCACGGCGGATTTGTGCGCTCAATACGGCGCACAAATCCGTCGGCAATAAGCCGTGTGAACGGGGCCTTAAGCGTACAGGGTAAATGATGTTACATTTTAATAGATCTGACTTTTTTGGATGCGGCAATACCAATTATGTATAACTGTATAGCCCCTACATATACTTTTGGCGACAGTGGGACATAAGTTTTTACGTCCACTGTCATTAAGGGGTCAAGTAGACAGTAGCATAATTATGCTGAAGGCTTCGAATACATCTATTCCTTCCCAACTCCAATCTGGCAATCGGAATAAATCCCTGGATCAATGACCCTTCTCCAGAATCCTGGTCACTATGACTTGTTATATTATTACACTCCAGAAATGCATCCAGACCCTTTTTGAACTCCGTTATTAAATTCACCATGATAAGTTCCTTTGGCAGAGAGTCCCACAGTCTCACTGCTCTAACAGTAAAGAATCCCTTTCTATGTTTATGTAGAAACTTTCTTTCCTCAAGACGTAGAGGATGCCCCCTTGTTCTGGATACAGTCCTGGGTATAAATAAATCTTGGGACAGATCTCTATATTGACCTTTAATACATTTAAACATATTTATTATGTCCCCCCGAAGCCGCTTCTTTCTCTAAATAAATACCCTAACCTTGCTAATCTTTCTAGTTATTGTAGTCACACCGTCCTTTTATTTTTTTGTTGCCGCCTTTGTACTGTTCAAGCTCTACAATGTCTTCCTGTGCACTGGTGCCCAAAAATGTACACAATATTCCATATGTGGTCTAACCAGGTGACTTGTATAATGGGAGAATAATGTTCCATCATGTGATCTTGCCCCTTTTAATACAACCCATGATCCTATTTGCCTTTGCAGCTGCTGCCTGACACTGGCTGCTACAGTTAAGTTTACTGTCCACCAGGATTCCCAAGTCCTTCTCCATGTCACTTTTACCCAGCGTTTTTTCCATTTAACATGTAATCATGTAATGGATTTTTCCTCCCCATGTGCATAACCTTGTATTTATCAGTGTTTCTCTGATCCTTGCACCTACTGGGATAATAGGTTTAGCCTGTGGGGAGGCCGTGTTTAGTGTTGTGGCAGTTAACCCCTTAACGACCTTGGGCGTATCAGTACGTCCCAGGGCCGCTAAGGGGCTTTGCAGGGGGATCGCTCCGCGACTCCCCCGCACAGCCGCCGGGTTTTAGCGGCAAATCGCTGCTAACACCCGGCAGTAACAGCGCCGGCGGGTGGCTCCGCCCGCTGGCTCTGTTTTACCCATCAGGCGCAGCGGCAAAGATGGCCGCGGCGTCTAAATTTTTAACGCCGATCGGTGCCGCGCACCGATCGGTGTGTGGTTGATTCGGCCGATCCGATCACCGGGCATTGTGGTGGGGAGCCATGGGAAGGCTCCCGTCACTTACCTGGCCGGTTTGCCCACTCCGTCCGCAGACAGGAAGTGGGGAAACCGCCATCTTTGTACACCCTAATGCATTGCCTATGCAATGCATTAGGTTGTATTAACAATCGCGCCACAATCGCGCCACCTCGTGGTCAAGTACCACAGGGGACCTCAATGTTACAGTAAAAAAAAAAAAAAAAAAGTTTTAAAGTACAAAAAAAAGTATTAAAAGTTCAAATCACCCCCCTTTCCCCATTTTACAATAAAAATCATAAAATAATAAAAAAGTTACAAATATTTGGTTATCGCCGCGTCCGAAAAAGTACCGATCTATAAAAATATAACATCATTTATCCCGTACGCTGAACACCGTAGAAGAAAAAAAAAATTCCAAACGCCAAAAATTGCGTTTTTTTGTCATTTTTACTCACTCAAAAAATGGAATAAAAATGATCAAAAAAGTCGCATCCATTCCAAACTGCTAGCAATAAAAAGTACATACTTTCAGCCGCAAAAAAGTGCCCCCTCACTGACGTCCTAGGTGTTAGTACAAAAAAAGTTATTGTCGCACAAATGCGCAAATTTCAAAAATAGAAAATGTTTGGAATTTTTTACGGTACAAAACATAACGGAAACCCTAACATGTTTGGTATTGCGATGCGTAACACCTGAAGAATACAGATAACACATTATATTTACCGAAGATTGAACGCCATAAAAGCAAAACCCCCGCAAACATGGCGAAAATACATTTTTTTTCACAATTTGTCCCACTTGGAATTTTTTTGCGGTTTCCCAGTGTATTCTATAGTATAGTGAATAACACCATTAGAAAGTACATCTTGTCCCGCAAAATAAAGGCCCTTATAGGTCTATGTAGGTGGAAAAATAAAGAAGTTATGGCTTTCAGAAGGCGAGGAGGGAAAAACGAACGTGTCACCAAAAAAAAACGCCTGGTCCTTAAGGGGTTAATCAATGTTACGTTAACTATTTATAACTTATACATGTAGCTTCAGGCCTTGGTGAAAGAGCATTGATTATTGACCTTGGCTTGGAAAGAAGGTTTCGTTCCTGGAATTTTATCATTGGTCACTAGAGAATATTTATCAAGGCACAGTGGCTGTAGAACGAACATGCTGTCAGCACTATAACTGATACTACAAGTTTACAGCATGCTTATTGGTGTACAGTAAAAAATCTGAAATCTAGAATGGTCTGCCTCTGTGGCTAAGTCCTGAAATATTTTTTTATTTTCTTGCAATCTTGGTGTAATGTCTGGAATCGGTTAGACCAGACTCGCATCTGCATTGAAGGTTTCCATTGTGACATGTTTCATTTTAAGGGTACATACACAGTTAACATGGATTTTGGACATAGATTTGAGGCTTATTTTCAGAGCCAGGTTTTGAGCCTCCTTATGATATAATGTGAAGCGAGGATTCAGTGCTGAATCTGCCTCCGGAATTGACGTCAATTCTTTTTGGGCACTGAAAATAAATCCGTGCACGTGAGTGCGCGTTTTCCAGTAGAAACAATGTAAGACAGATTAGTCAAATTGGTCGCCAATTCTGAGGCAAATTTAGCGCTGAATGTTGCATATAGTGATAAACGTGTGTGTGTGTATGTATGTATGTATGTATGATGTGTGTGTGTGTATGTATGTATATATATATATATATATATATATATATATAAAATGTGGTGTGTGTATACTGTATATAATATATATATATATATATACACACACACACAAACATATGTATATCACAATATGCAACATTCAGCGCTAAATCTGCCTTAGAATCGGTGTCCAATTTGACTGTAATCTGCCTATATATACATCAATTTTTATGTCATTTTCAACAGAATTTGCACCACAGGCTCTGAATGGAATCCCTAATGTAGATGTGAACCATGCCTTCTATTTAGGCCCTCAGCAGTATTTGCATATTGCAAGAAAGCTGTGGGCACTACTGAATGTCTTCTATGAGTCACTGTCCAAAGTTGTTCTTGGTATTTATTATTGTAGTTGTGTGTTTTATGCATCATACTGGTGCCTTCATCTTCTTTTTTTTTTTTTTCTCTTGAACAACAGGAAGTTACTTTAAATTGTTGTAAGAAATGCAACACTGCTGTCTTTAGAGGGTTTTTAGTGTATAGTTTGATCAAAAAGGGGTTTTCTCACTACAAAGATTCCCTTTTAACATGTATGGACATTTAAATGAAGACCTAACTGTACTGCTCTTCTGATATTGCCCTAATCATGAGATAAGAGATTTTATCTGCTGTGAGTGCACACCGGTTTACCATCCATATGATCTTACAGTCTTTGTGTTGGCCGTCGTATGAAACTATGGGCATCGTTATGACAACGGTGCTGGGAAAGCCATGCAGGACTGTGTTGCCTGTGCATTAGAAATACTGGAACGCCGAACTCTGGTCCATTGGCATAGTAGGACTATTGGCTTTGTTGGGAGTTCTAACATCAGCAGAACCACCTCCTACTTGATGACTTATATGACTATAAGACCGTGTTCAGTAAATTTAGGCAGTTTTTGGGAGTTTAAATCACAAAACCCACCTCCTACTTGTACATCTATGAAACTATAAGGCCGTGTTCACACGGCTTATTCCCGACGGATTTGTGCGCCGTATTGAGCTCACAAATCCACCGTGAATAAGGGGCGGGACGGGGGCGGGGCCGGGGCGCCGCGCCCGGCCCCCAAGCCAATGCAGTGTTTAAGGCGCGTTCGCTCCGTAAATAATGTGCATGTCACTTTCTCCCCCCGCGGCGGATTCGCCGAGCGGGGAGGAGCGACGGAATCCACAGTTCTTCTCCCAACACTAATAAAACTACGGAACGCTGGTACGCCCAAAATGCACAATACACCCCTAGATGAGATCCATGAGGGGTATTGAATCCAAAATGGGGTGACTTCTGAAAGGTTTCACTTGTTCTGGTATTTTAAGGGCTTTCCGAATGCGACATAGCACCCACCAAAATCTGCGTTCCAAAAGCCATATAGTGCTCCCTCCCTTGTATGCCCTGCCATGCACCCAAACAGCAGTTTACACCCATATATAGGGTACTGCTTAACTTGAAAGAAATTGCGTAACGACATTTGGAGTGCTTTTTTCCCCAGGATTCTTTGTAAAAATTAAAGCTTTTCAGCTAAAATTGCAGATTGTTTAAAAAAAAAAAACAGCCTAATGCTAAAATTGTAAAACACCTGTTGGGTCCATGTACTTGACTACACCCCTGGAGGTGTTTCCAATATGGGGTCTTTTTTTTTAGGGGTGTTAAGTCTTAGCATGTTTCGGTATGTTCACACGATGTACTGCGGCGTGTACAGTACTAATACGTGCGTACTCCCGCTGCGCATGGGGGGTGGGGGTTCAGCCCGTCGGCCCCGTTGACATTCATTACTCACAGCGCGGATTCGACGCAAATAATTGACATGTCTCTTATCTCCCCGCGCGTACAATACGATCGTATTGTAGGAGCGGGGATTGGAGGCGTAATCCATAGTTCTCTGTGAGAACTATGGATTACCGTAATTTCGCTGAAATTATGCCTTGTGAACATACCCTTAGTTTGTCTGCAAATCTGAAATGGCGTCTAAATAAAATCGATTTAAAAATGAGACCCCAAATTCAGGTAGGTGCTCCCACTATTCTGAGGCCTGTGGTTGAGCATATAGCGGACTAGGGCCACATATGGGATATCTCTGAAAATGGCAGAATCAATGTGAAGTTGCATTTCCCTGGTCACATCTACCATGTTCTTGTGAATAATGGATAAAAATTGAAATCTGCAAAAAAAAAAAGTAAAATTTTTAAATTTCACCTCCACTTTGCTTTAATTCCTTTGAAACAGTTAATGGGTTAATAAACTTTTTTCCTTATTCAAACAGTTTATTAAAAGTAATCATAAACACAATCACTGTACAGAGCATACAGGAAAATCAAATGTCACATCATGCTCATATAACTACAGAGATCAAGCGTATACACCAGATGTGACACCAAAACAAACATACAGCTGAGAGACATCAACATAAGTCTGTTGCCCCAGTAGAGGAGACCACATACTTATTAGTTCCTTGTTTAACCCCTTCCTGATTGACGTTCATAATAATATGGCTCTAAAATTTTTTGCTCTTTGCTTTCTGAAAGCCATAACTTTTTTATTTTTCCATCTACATAGTGGTGTTATTCATATTGCTATAGAATATACTAGAATATAAGCCGTGGATTGCCTTTACAGCATCTCCGGAGTTCGCCTCCTGTGTATAGACGCGGTGGGTAGGTGGCCATTTACTCTCCGGGATGAATGAATGATCCTCCTTTCAGCCCCTGGTACGGGACCCGCGCCACCCAGCGCCATTCGATACATTATTTTCCATATCAGTGTGAAGACAGCTACTAGTTAGTTGCGTTTTTGTTTGTTATCCATACGTTAGACCCAAAGTGCCCAGGTTTAATCTTCTTACACTATCAGGAGACCTATATTATGCTGGTTTGCCTGCCATATTGGTATATATGTATAGCTTTAAGTGTGCTTTCTGTGCATGTGTATGCTACATATTGCAGGCTTATTTTATTTTGGACACTTTTCTTTTATTATGTGCTCCTGCTCAATATGATTACTTTTCTTGATTAATGTGGATGTAAGGTATGCTTTTGATATAAAGATTGGAATTTGAAGAATATACTAGGGAACGGCAAAAAAATTCTAAGTGGGGCAATATGTGAAAAAAAACATATTTGCGCCATGTTTACGGGAGGTTTGTTTTTACGGAGTTTATTCTTCAGTAAAAATTGTGTTATCTGTATTCTACAGTTTGTTATGCATCCGGCAATACCAAACATGTAGGGTTTCCGTTAGGTTTTGGTACCGTAAAAAGTTCCAAACATTTTCTATTCTTGAAATTTGCGCTGCAGCGCCATTTTGTGCGACCAATAACTTTTTTGTACTAACACCTACGGACGTCAGTGAGATGGCATTTTTTGCGGGCAGATGTGTACTTTTTAATGCTAGCACTTTGAAATGGATGCAATTTTTTTGATTACTTTTATTCCAATTTTTAAGTGACGTGAAATGACCAAAAAAATGCAATTTGGGCGTTTGGAATCTTTTTTTCTTCTACGGTGTTCATCGTACGGGATAAATTATATTATATTTTTATAGATCTGACTTTTTCGGACGCGGCGATACCAAATATGTGTAACTTTTTTATTTTATTGTTTTTATTTGTAAAATGGGGAAAGGGGGGGTGATTTATTTTTTATTTTTTTTGTACTTTAAAACTTTATTTATTTTTTTTACTTTAACATTTAGTCCCGCTATGGTGCTTGACCACTAGGGGGCGCGATCGTCATTACAGCCTAATGCATTACATAGGCAATGCATTAGTTTACAAAGATGGCGGTTTCCCCACTTCCTGTCTGCGGACGGAAGTGGGGCAAACAGGAACATGGCAGCGATCAGAGCCTTCACAAGGCTCTGCGCTGCCATTTTAGCCAGTCGGGACTCGGCGATCTTATCCCTGATGTCCCGATCGGGCTGAAAAACGGTGCGCGGCACCGCTTTTCAGTCATTCAGACGCTGCGGCGCCTGATGGGCTAAACAGCGCAGGCGGGCGACGCTGTCCACCTGCGCTGAAACCGCCGGGTGTTAGCTGCAATTAGCCCCTAACACCCGGCAGCTGTGAAGCAGGATCGCGCCGCGATCCCGTTTCAAAGCCGATTACCGGCGCTATGAGTACTCATAGTCTAGGTGGGGTTTAAAAGGTTTTAAAGAAAAAGTATAAAAACCGCAAAGTGGTATCATGATAAAGTCACTGGTAAAGAAAGTGCTGGCTACTGTACAGAAATCTCATAAAACAAAGAAACGTTTGTTTAACCCCTTACCAAAAAAAAAAATACGTGGGGAAAAAAAATGGCCCTTTAAAAACATAACTTTTAATTTAGGTAGCTTAAAAAGCATATTGTTTTCCCCCCCCTCAAAACACCAATTTTTATTTGGGAGACCAGTGGGTGTGTACGTACCCCCTATAAAGCCCAAAAAAAGGGGGGGGACTATTGACCCTGACCTATAAATACAGGAAATCGCCCTGAAAAGGGGGGTCCGGGGCGGGAGCCTGACCCTGCAAAAAAAACTTCCCCCAAAGGGTTTTCCTATTGGCCCCAACCCCAAACCCTGCCCATGTTTAAACCACAATAAAGGATCTTCAGGGGAGAATACAAAAGCAAAAAAGACCATAGGGCAAAAAAAGACACCCAAAGTTATAGAAAAATATATGAAAAAGACAGGTACTCAAATGTTGTATTGTTATACTCACGGGCCCCTTTTTGCATCAAAATGGGACACGCGCAAAATGGGTGCTAGGACAAACCCCACAGAGGTAACCAACGGGATTGAAAGTTAAAAAAATAGACGGTCTCACAAGAAAAAAAAAAAACGACATTAAACAAAAACCCAACAAAAAACAAAAGAACAAAAAATTCACATGGTTGACGGAAAACTCACAATAGATGTATAAAAAGATCCTGAAAGCATGTCCCGCGGGAGTCCCACCCTTAAAGGTCCCCAAAGCAGTGGTGAGTGAAGGAGCGCTGAAAAACGGGGGTGTGTTGGAAGAAGGCGCGCGTGATGGCGCCTAGAGTGAGTCCGGCGCTTGTCCGTGACGCGCACCCGGGGAGCGAGGCGTCCCTGGCAACCCGGGGCATGCGAAAAGGAATGCGATGGACATAGAAAAAAAAAAGACCTTAAAAGCCTGAAGCCTGAGGCAGTGCGGGTGATGCACGGGCCCAATCGAAAAAGCGGTATTCAGGCAGCCCCTGTTATTGGTTTTACAGCAAGCTGAAAGCAATTTTTCAAAGGTGCAAACAAAATTATAATACAGGGGCATTTTTATTCCTTATGTGTGGGAAAAAATGTTTAATGATGATGAACTTAGAACATTTGGGGCCAGATGATTATGTGCTCATTCTTAAATGGTCCCCTTAGTGGGAAAACAAACCTGCAGAAAAAAGAAAATTGTTTGTGCTTTTTATAAAACCCCGAGTTGTTGATACTTAGATGTATAGGAGAGGGACGCCAATTACAGAGTTAAAGAAAACAACTAAAATCAATGCGATATTCACCCAGCGGGAGTCGTATTCAGTGTAAAAACCCCAAAAAAATTTCCCCCGTTGGGTAAAGTTGATCCAGTTTACCCCGTCTCACAGTAGGTAAAATAGGGTCAACCCCAAACCCCCAACAAAGCAGTTCAGATCTCCACTATTTTGAGAGGACATGCGTGCTAAGGGGTATCTCTCGATGCCAGCCCACCCAAAGTGTTCACATTCTGCGACGCAGTTGCTTGTTTTTCTTGCCTAATATGTAGGCCACTGGCCCCTGATCAGATAGATGATGTGTTATTTTGCAATTAATAATGATTGATGTCAAAATTTCTTTCCCCTCTTGTCAAAAAAAAGTAGTGTTGTGTCATGTATTGCAAAAGGAGCAATCACCACAACGAAAGGCCCCCTTCGGTTTTTGTAGCACTCCTTTTCTGGGAGATCATAGGGCTTTTTTACCGAAAAAATCAAAAAGTTTTTTCCCCCTTTAAAATGTAAGGAGGGATGTTCACCGAATGTCTTAGGTCGGGGTCCCCCTTAAGATGTCCAATGAGGGATGAGGACCGTAAATCTTAAAGCTGCCCATAAAAGTGCCAATAAGGCGTATGACCGAACCCTTGTTGCCCCTGTCAGGTTTTTTCGGACAGCAGCATGGTAGGGTTTTTGAGAGACATAGCATGTGTTGGCATCCCGTGGGGTAAAATGGGGTACCCTTTACCCCTAAATTCTGTCTCATAGAGGCGTTCTCTTTTGAAGTACACCAATTTGAGAACAATTGGTCTGGGCGCAAGTTTGCCCTGCGGTACCCCTTTTTAAGGGGGGTTGGGTGAGACTTTCCCCCACCGCAGGAGAGAATTCGTGGCGTGGGTTTTCGGTTACTGTGGTACCTAGATTCTGTTGTTTTTCTAAAATCCTCACATCCAAAAATAAAAGGGAAATCATGTGCGAATATGATGGGTACTGTTTGCCCTATGGTCTTTGTGCTTTTTGTATTCTCCCCTGTGAGATTTTTTGTGGTTTTAAAAATGGTCATGTTGGGATTGGACCCAATGGGAGTATTTTAGGGTAAGTTTGTTTGCAGGGTCGGCCCCCTGCCGGCCCCCCTTTCAGGGCGATTGTCTGTATTTTAGGTCGGGGCTCAATAGTCCCCTTTTTTTAGGGTTTATGGGGATCGTACAACCCACTGGTCTCCCTTTACTGATATGGTTTTTTTGAGGTTTTGTATCAATATGCTTTTTTAGCTACCAAAATTTAAAAAAGTTATTTTTAGGCCATTTTTTCCTCACTGTATTTTTGTTTGCTGTGGCTTGTGGGGAAAATTTGTTATACCCACTAATTTTGTTGGTTTTTGGTATTTTCTTGTAAGTTTATAAAAACGGTATGGGGTTTCTTGGCTAAAGGCCCCATGTATGGAAATGGAGCATCGTTTTAAAGGGATGTTTTTCAGGACAAACCTTTTTACAGCTCAGGTTTTCCCTCGAGCGATTGTTTTAAAGAATGACTAGCATAAAAGGTCAAGTATCTTCATGGTGGGAAGTTAAAAAGTTTGCGCTTTAAAATCCAAACAAAATAGCCCCTGAGGTTTTTGATAACACTACCCGTAAGCCGTAATTTTCAGCGAATTTTCAAGTAAAGGGGAAAAAAAGGGGTTAGGGTTTGCCCCCTTAGCTTTTAAACCCCTTCCCCTTGAGGAAGAGAAAGAAATTTGGTTTTAGACTAAACCCCCAAACTAAAAGTCAGTTGTCAGTTTAAAAAAATTTTCTAGTGAACCGAATTTGTGACTAAGAAAAAGCACTGCGTACAAATAACGATATCAGTTCATTTAAAAAGATAGGAAACACCGTCATTCTGAGAGATTGGCGGATTTCGGGAAAATAAGTCTATCCTGTTTAGAAAGAAAAATTCACTGGACACCCACCGGACATCTCTTCTAAAGAGACTGACTTGTCCGACTTGAAAAAAGAGTTTAAATTTAAATCGTTCAAGATCCAAAAGGGTCGTTCTCGTGTTACGGGGGGGGCCCGTGGTGCATTAATAACGGGGCAAAAAACCCACGTTTTTTGGGCAAAAAAACCCCTTCAGCAAAGAGAACGGGTGAATCCCCCTGTTATGGGTTTGAACATCCCCCAATTAACACCAGTGGGAGAACACAAAAGTAAAGTATAAGAACAAATTATTAATCTTCGGGTTTAGAGCTCTCTACTGATGAAGCGGCTCCTTACAAAAAGGGTCTGTCTTTTGTTCCCACCACCCGGTTCAGTAGTTCAGGTGGGTTAAAGACTTAATCTATTTGTGAGAAAAATCGTTGGAAAAAAATATTTTTAAATTTAACAAAAACGCGAGAGTGCAGATCTTGGCATTCCCCAGAGAGTGGAGGATGTTTTTTTGTTTTTGGGATGTAGAGGTGCCCCAAAACGAATGGGCAAAGGGGCCCTTTTTCAGAACTTAAGGGAGGAGCCAAGAATGCCTCCAGTCAGTGCATATTTCTTGTGATTCCTAGACCCTTTTTCTGAAAGATTTTGACCCTTAAAAAACCCAGGGTAGAACCAATGTTCTAAATTGAAATATTGGCTCTTGAAAAAATTTAAAAAAGGCAGGACTGTGCATAAAAACCCCTCCGACAAAGGGGGAAATATTTTCACTTAAATCATGACCAATATCGTAACAGTGCCTCTCTTACTGGCGTGAATCCTGTTATAAGAAATTGACCCTTTGACCCCACAATTTCCTTCCCCTTGGGTTGAGAACTCTATTTTTGGGCTAAGAATGTGATCTGTTGGACAGCCTGAATTCAACCTTTGTATCCAAAATTCCCTAGGGTAGCCCCATTTTTTGCCTTACCGAAATGCAAAGGGAACAATCCCCCAAAAGGGCCCCCCCATAGTTTTGGGCAATGGTGCCCCTTTTTGACAATTTTTTGGTAACCCTTTTTGTAATTCTTTCCCCCTTCGTTGAATCTTTTTCCGTTTTTCAGGGACACCCTGACTTTTGAAAAGCCTGGATGGTCTTTTTTTATTGAAACCTGAGGTTTTTAGCAAGCATAGACGTGGAAAACTTTATATACGTCCATTCCACTCAGCTGGGTCTTGAGGGGAGTTTGGACTTTCTTGTCCTCAAGAGGAACTAATTGATTTCATAATGAGTTTGAGCGAAAACTTGGATTGTTCTGACTAAGAATTATTTTCTATTTGAGGCGGGGGCTTCCCCCAGCAGGGGGTTCGGCTATGGGGCAGTGTTGGCCCCGTTATGCAAATCTGTACCTGGTGGTGGGGACCTCTATCGTCTTTTTGGGGATCTACCCACCTTTTTTGGAAAATTGGCCCCTTGGCTTAGGTCATTGATGAATTTTGATTTATGGAAGGACAGAGGAAGAATTTGTCTCATGGTACAATCCCGAAATTAAAATCAAGTTCAAACTCGATTCCTTTGAGTTCGACTGATTCCCTTTATTTTTTGGTGTGAGGATTTTTAGAAAATCAAAAGGAGATTAGGTACCCCGTTCCCCCAAAACCCACGGCCCCCAATCTCTCCTGCGGTGGGAAATATCACCAAACCCCCTTAAAAAGGGCATACGGGGGCAAAATTGGCCCGACGAATTGTTCTCAATTGTGTGCTTCAAAAGGAAGCGACCTAGAGAAGAATTAGGGATAAGGGTCCCCGATTTTACCCTACGGCATGCTTTTAGCCCTTTTCTTGTCTCTCAACCGACCTTTTGCTTCCGGAAAAAATCCCACGGAGCAAAAAGGATTCGGTCTTAGCCTTATTTGGGAATTTTGAAAGAGGGCTTTAATGTTGCGGTCGCCCCAGTCGTCTTGGCTTTTTTGGATGGACCCCGACTTAGAGATCAGTCGGTGAACTCCCCCCGTTACTTTTTTGGGGGGGAAAAAACTTCGTGTTTTTTTTTTAATTGCCATATGTACTCCCAGAAAAAAGGGTGTGGTCAAAAAACGAAAAGGGGCCTTCTTGTGGTGATGCTCCTTTTGTTTTTTTAAAATGACTCAACAGTACTTTTTTTTTTGACAGAGAGGGCAAAGAAAAATTTTTCACAAACCTTTATTTAAATTTCAAAAAGACCAAAATCATTTATTGATCGAGTGCCAAAGTGGCCTACAGTATTTAGGCAAGAAACAAGACAAAAGCGTCGCAGAATCGGTGAGCACTTGGGGGGAAAAAGGATGCGAGAGATCCCTGTAAAAAACTGTCCTTCGGAACATGTGGAGATTGAACTGCTTTTCGTTGGTGTGGGTTTGACCGATTGTACTTGTGGCGGGGGTAATTGGGTCAACTTTTACTCCCAACGGGAATTTTTTGGATTTTTTCACTGAATCGATATCCCGTTGGGGTTTAATGATCGCATTTTATTTCAGTTGTTTTCTTTAACTTGTAATTTGGGTCTCCTCCCCATACATCTAGAGTATCAACAACTCGGGTGTTTATAGTATATAGCACAGCATATTTTCTTTAGTCTGCAGGTTTGTTCCCTACTAATGGGGACCACTTTATAGAATGAGCAGCATAATCATCTGGCCCCAATATGTTCTAAGCTTGCTATGCATCATATAAACATTATTTTCCCACACATAAGGATTTATAAAAATGCCAGCTGTATATATAATTTTGTTTGCACCTTTGAATCATTGCTTGCAGCTTGCTGTATACCAAGTAAGCAGTGTCTGCCCTTGAATCCCTCTTTTTTGATTGGGACAGTGCATCACCTGCACTCGCTAGGTTCAGCTTTGAAGGTTGTTTTTCTTAGTGGATCGCATTCCTTCTGCGCATGCGCCGCGGTTGCCGGGGCGCTCTCGCTCCCGGCCCGCGCGTCAGGACAAGCGCCGTGAGTCATCTTGGCGCCATCACGGCGTTCATATCCCCAAAACACCCCCGTTTGTTCGCGTTCCCTTACCGCCCCCTGTGGGACACTTTACGGGTGTGGGACTCCCCGCGGCACTTTGTTTGCGGATCTGTTTATAATCTATTGGTGGTGTTCGGTCAAATGTGTTTTTTGTTCTTTTGTTTTTGTGGGTTGTGTTTAATGTCTTTTTTTCTTTTCTTGTGGACCTGCTATTTTTTTAAAATTTTAGATGCCTGTTGTTTTTCCCCTGTGGCTTTGCCTATGACCCATTTTGCGTCGGTCAAATTTTTTGCAAAGGGTCCTGTGAGTATATCAAAACAATATTTGAGGTTCCTGTGCTTTTTCAGTTTTAATTTTCTATAAATTGGGGTGTACTGTTTTGCCCCATGGTTTTTTGTGGGTTTTGTATTCTCCCCCTGATGAGGGGTCCTTTATTGTGGATTGAAAAAATGGTCATGTTTGGGGTTGGGGCCAAAAGGATATACCCCTTTGGGGGAAGTTTTTTTTGCAGGGTTTAAAGGGCCCCGCCGGCCCCCCCTTATCAGGGGGGAATTTTCCCCCAATTTTTTTAGGGGCAGGGCTCAAAAGTTCCCCCCTTTTTAGGGCTTTATAGGGGTACGTTCAACCCATTTGGGCTCCCAATACTGTAAATTGTTTTTTTTGGGTTTTTTTATCAATTTCTTTTTTTTGCTACCTTTAAAATTTAAAAAAATTATGTTTTAAAAAGGGCCCTTTTTTCCTCACTGTTGGGTTTTTTTGCTAGTGGCTTTTGGGGGGGGGGAAAATTTTTAATACTTTCTTTTGGGGGGTTTTTTTGGTATTTCCTTTAACCCCTTTAAAACCCACATTTGCCGTATCATACTGCAATGTCGGGGAGGGGGGTTCCCCCAAATTGCCGTTTTTGATTTCGTCAAGGGGGATCTTGCCGCCCCACCAAACGGAGCGCGCAAGAAGCGGATGGATCCAAGGGATATTAACCCCAGGGGTCATGGCCCATCCCCCCCGGCCAGGAGTGAGCTTTGGCCCGGGGGGGGAAAAAACCCCCCCCCCATTCGGGGACATCGTGGGAGTTCCCGGGTGCGGGCGGCCCGGGGTGAGCTCCTCTGCCCCGGGTTCCGGCCCCAAATAATTTGGCCCCTGAGCGCCCGGGTACAGAAAAACCTTTCCCACCGGGAGCCCGGATGCTGGGTTTAAGCACCCGGGTTTTTTTTGGTGCGTCACCGATGTCCACCTTTCATTGTGGGAAACGTGACTTTACGTTGCCATGGAGCCACATACAGCAAAAAGCTGTTAAAAACCCAATTTTCCTTTTTGCATGAAACGATCTGACATCGGTTTTATGCAATTCCCCCCCGGGGGGAAAAAAATGTTAAAAAATGTGAGAAAATAAAAAAAAAATGAAAAAAAATTAAAAACGGGTAACACAAAAAAAAAAATAAAAAACACAACCCTCGCCCTTTTTCCCCCTTTTCAAACGCCCAAATTTGCCCCAAAAAAAAAATCAAAAATAAATACCCTTTTTTGGTTTTTTCCCGCCCTGCGTAGGAACCCCCCCTAAAAATCTGTTTATTTTTAAATAAACCCGTACGGTGAAGCCGAAAAAAAAAAAACCCAAAAAAAAGGCACAGAATTGGGATTTTTTTTAACCCGGGAGCACAAAAAATGGAAAATAAAAAGTCCTCAAAACTTAAAATTTTAAATTTAAAAGTGATGCCAATTAAAAAGCAGTTCATCCCGGGAAAAAAAAAAAATTTCCCCTTTCCAAAAAGCACTGTTACGGGAAAAAAAAAATTTTAAAAGTTTTGGCTTTTTAGAAGATAAACAAGCATAAAAATATTGTTTTTCCCCAATTTAAAAAAACTTTTTTTCAAAAAACTTGTGCTTTCCCAAAAAAAAAAAACTTCATAAATTTGGGGTTTACTTTTTTCGCCAACCCATAAAAGTAAAACTAAAAATTTTCACGGATAATCCCGGGGAACGTTTTAAAAAAAAAAATAAAAAAACACTGCTAGGTTTTCAAAATTTTTCTTTAACCCTTTCCCTTTCCCAAAAAAAGGTTTTTAAAAGCGATCAAAAAAGTCTTGTCCCCCCAAAAAATGTTTTTTAAAAAAAATGCCAACTCAAAAACCCCAAAAAAAAGGGCCCTAACAGCCCCCAAAAACAGAAAAAAAAAAAAAAGTTATGGGTCCTTTAGAACCCGCGATTTAGCAAAAAAGTTTTTTTCCCTTTTTTAAATAAAAATTTTTTTTGGGTTTAAAAAAAAACAGGGGAAACAATTTTAAAAAAAAAATATAAATTTTGGGATGCTAATAAATTTTATAACCTCCCGTCAAAACTTGAAGTATTTTATACCCCACATGACCGCTTTTTAAAAAAAAAAAATAAAAAAAAACAAACCGGGTTGCCCGTATTTTGTACAAAAAGGGCCTCCCCAAAAACCTTAAAAAAAAGGGTCAAAGCCAACCCCATTTCCCCCCGTAATGGTACCAAAAAAAACAACAACTCTTTTCGTTAAAAAAAAAAAGCCCACAACACTTTCCCTATGCAAAAAAATTTAAGGGAAAGGGTTTTGGTGAAGAATAGGAAAAACCAAAAAAAAACGCAAATTTTTTTTAAAAAAATCCCCTTCTATTTTGTAAAAATAATTTAAAACCCTAAAAAAAATATATAAAATTTATGTAATTGTACCCCCCCCCATTGGTTTAAAGTTATCCTGTCAATTTTTCCCATAGGGGGGGGAAAAACTCTAAAAATGAAGCCCCCAAAAACAATGGCGGAACTGCGTTTCCCCCCCCCCCCCCCTTTTCCCAAGGCCCCCCTTGGCCAAAAAAAAAAAATAAGGATCACCTGTGTTTCCCAAAAAAGCCCAAAAAACCCCTAAGAAGAAAAACCCGGGGGGTTGGAAACCAAAAGGGGCAATTTTGGAAGGTTTCACCTGTTCTTTAAAAATTTGGGGGTCTTTTTCAATGGGACATGGCCCCAACCCAAAAATCTGTGCGCCCAAAAACCAAATAGCCCTTTTCCCCCCCTGTACCCCCTTTCCATGGGCCCCAAAAAGCGTTTACACCCACAGAAAAGGGATTGCCCAACTTGGAAAAATTGCGTTTTAAAACAAATTTTGGGGCTTTTTTTTCCCAAAATTCCCTTTTAAAAAAATTTAAAAATTTTGAGCTTTAAAAATTTCAGAAATTTTTGGAAAAAATATTTTTTTTTTTATTTTTAGAAGGCCGAACGCTTTAAAAAAATTGTGAAACGCCTTTTGGGGGCGAAAAACTCAAATTTTTCCCTGGATATTTCCAAAAAGGGGTTTTAGTTTCAAAATGGGGGTTTTTTTGGGGTTTTTATTAAGTTTTGGGAAAACCCTTTGGGTTTCCGCAAACCTGAAATGGCCCTTTAAATAAAATTGAAATGAAAATGAGGGGGGCCCGATTCCCTTTGGTTTTTCCTCCTATTCTGGGGCTTTTTTGGTTGAGCCAAATAATGCACTAGGGGCCCCATAAGGGATTTCATCTGAAAACGGCAGAAACTGGGGGGAAAACAAAATTAAAAATTTTCATTTTCCCCGATCCAAATTTTCCGTATTTTGAAAAAAATGTATAAAAAATTTTTAAATTTTGCAAAAAAAAAGGAAATTTGGGAAATTTTACTTCAAATTTGCCCTTTTAAAACCTGTGAAAACCTAATGGGTTTAAAAAAACTTCCCTAAATGCGGTTTTTTTTAAAACTTTTTAAGGGGGGTTTTGTTTCCCTTTGATGAGGTCATTTAAAGGGGGGATCTAACATACGGTCAATTTAAAGTTTACTTTAAAATGGACCCGGTCCCTAAAAATTTTGTTATAATTTCAAAAATTTTTTTGAAAAATTTTTAAAATTACTACTAAATTTCCCAAGGCCCCCCCAAAAGTCGTAAAAAAAAAAATTTAAAAAAAAGATGCCAAACTAAGCGACTATGGTTTGATTTCTTTGTTATAAATATTTTGAGGGGAAAACAATTTTTTTTATTTCATGCAAAAAAATTTTTGAAGTTTGAAATTGGAAAATTTTTTTTTCATTTTTTTTACCCATAAATTTTATATTTGTCACAAAAAAAAACAATCATTTTTTTGGGGCCCCAAAAATTTTTAAATATCTTAAAAAGCACAATGTGTCACGAGGGGGAAAAGTCTCTGAATCACATGGGTTTGGGTTAAAAGTGTCAAAAAAATTTTTCTCAAAAAGTGACACATGACAGAAATTTCAAAAATGGGGGGTTTTGTTTAAGGGGGCCAAAAACTGGCTCCGGCGGTAAGGGGTTTTAAAAACAAAAAAAAAAAACAGCCCAAACCAAGGAAAAAAAGAGAAATGGCTGGGAAAAACCCCAGGGGGGGATCTTAAAAACACACAAAAATCGGGCCCAAATTTTGCCAAAACCCCGAGAAACCGGGGGCGGCCCATACGTACCAGAGGGGAAAAGAGTCTCAAAAGGGAAAAGAGCACAGGCCAGCGAAAACTACCCTTTTTGAAAAAAAGGGAAAAAAAATTTTGGGGAAGGGCCCTAAAATTTAAACCAGGCACCCCCAAAATTTTGAAAGATGTTTGACCCAATAAAAAATGGGTTTTTCTTCCCGCCCCCGAACCCCCCTTCTTCCCCAGTCGATTTATTTACAAAGAGTTCACCCAAACCCGTCGCTGATAGATGGGATAGCTTAATCGCCACAACGGGGGGTATCGGGGCCTTGGCAGCAATCACCATAAGATCCTTTAGGCTGCCCCTAAGGGAAGTGAGTCCGGAAAAGGGTTTCCCAAATAAAAACAAGGGTTTCGGATCGTTCTGCCCAAGGTTTGTGCCCGTGATTATTTTAAAAAGGGCAAAGACCTTTGCCCAGGGAAAAGGGTGGGAGACTGAGGCAACCTTCCCCCCAAATTTGGGGCAAAGTCCCCGGTTCCCCAATTTCCCCAAACCCAACCCGCAAAACCAAGCAAGGGGTTATTTTTTTATGGCGAAACTAGGGACCCGGTTTTCCAACCGTGGGTAACCTTTTTAAAAAATTTTTGTTTTTGCAATTTTGGGTAGCATCAGGGTTTAAAAAAAAAAGTTTACGAAGGGGCCCTCCTCTTCCCAGGTTTTCCCCCAGCTCCCTAATTTCCCCCATCAAAAATACCCGGGGGGGTTTTAAAGGGGAAAAATTTTTCCCGAAGGAAACAAGTTTTAAATCAGGAAAATTTAAAAAGCCGCGGGGCTTTTAGCTTTACAAACTGCAAAAAAAAAAATTTAGTCAGTGCTTGGAAAAATTTTAAAAAAAGGTTTGTGTTCCCCCTTATAATTTAAAGAATCTCATGTATTAAACCAGGTGGGGGGGGGGGTTGCCCAGGAGAAAGGACAACGCCCGGAACGGGGGCAGGCCTGAATCCCGAGAGAAAAAACTTTAAAAAATAAGGGGTCCTCTCCCGGGGGCGGGGCCCGGGGGTTTTTCACTGGGGAAAGGGTATCTCAGGGGTTGGGCCCCCAATCGGGGTCAAAAAACCCAAACCCCCTAAAAGCCTGGTTGTGAAACCCTAAGAATGCCAAGGGGAAGTAAGGGGACTGTTTCAAAAAATAGGGGGGGGTTTTCAACCCAACCCCCTTTGGCCCCCAAAGAAAACCCAAGCCAGCCAACCCGGGGGAAAGGGGGCAATTTAAACATCAAAACCCCCACAGCCCTTTTTCCCCATCTTTGACTCCCCTAGCGAAAACCCAATTTTAAATTTCTAAATTTTCAAATAGCTGCCAAAAAAAATATGGGCCTTTAGATCCCCGGTTTTAAACTAAGCCCCCTTCCGCTTTTGGCCTAAACCCCAAAAAGGTCCTGGCTACTCAAAAGGGGGACCCTTCTGCCAATGAACTTTTTACACACTTTTGGGGAAATTTTTTGAAAAAAACGAAGCGGGGGGAGAAAAATAGAGATCGTTTGAAAAAGAGCAGCCTGGGGAGAACATTCATCTTCAGAATATTTATTCTCCCTAGCCAGGAAAAATCCTTTCTGTACCAGCGAGAAAGATCGGCGTTGATGATGCCCAACAAAGGCGCAAAGTTAAGGTCAAACACCTTTTTCAGATCAGAGGGAATGTGGACACCCAAGTATTTAAAGGAACCAGTGGCCCAAGTAAAAGGGAGGTTCTGTCTCAACAGAGCCACTAGGCCATCATCAAGAACAATACATAGAGCTATACAATACATGGAAACCTCTAAAGAAGCATTTATGCTATCTATAATACATGAAAAAAACTTTGAGATTCTTAGTTCACATGTTTTGATCAAAAAATTTTCATGTTTCCATGTATTGTATAGCCCTTTTAGCAGTCGGTGTACCGCTGGTATTGGAGTGTGTGTGTGTGTGTGTATGTATGTATGTATGTATGTATGTGTGTGTGTGTGTATATATATAATATATATTATATATAATTTTATATAATATACCACACACACACATATAATGTCGCAACTAAGCCAGTGGCACCCAGGTTCACATTGTGTTTTTCAGAAATGTTTTTTTGTGCAGAACTATACGTTGTATTTGGCACATATTGCTTTTAATTTATAGAGGGAGGAATGGATGCCTCCATTTTGGTCTCTTCCCCCCCCCCCCGCCCGACCTGCACAGCTTTTTATATCAGTGCAGTATGCGTGCAAGGTTGGTGCTTTTTTTATTTTTCTCTCTGGATTATGGAGGTCGGTTGGCCCAATGAGAAGTCTGAATTTGACTCGAGTGAGAGGTAAAGGTAGAGTAGGACCACCCGCCTTGAGATCCCGTTATAAGCCGGGGGTGGCATAAGCATTTTTTGAACAAAACATGTGAACTAAGAATCTCAAAGTTTTTTTTCAATACTTAGAGCCACACACTTAGATAGGTTAGCCTTAAAGTTACTTAGCTGCCCAAAATGACTCAACACTGACATAAGTGACGGGAGAGAGGTGAGGGGCTGGGTGATATACAATAACAAATCATCCGCAAATGCGGCACATTTAACTTAACAAGTTTTAAGTGGGGAAACCCTGTATATCCTGATTGATTCTAATAGCTTGGAGCAAGTGTTCCATGGTCAAAACATAGAAGAGCGGCAACAGAGGACAGCCCTGGCTGGTGCCATTTCGTATTTGGAGAGGACAAGAGAGAATGCCATTCACCCTTACTTGCGCATATGGGTCATGATAGAGGGCCATTATTCTCTGTAACATTACGGGACCCAAACCAGCTTACTGAAGAACCTCAAACATGAACGTCCAATCCACCCTATCAAAGAACTTTTCCGCGTCAATAGCGAGAAGCATGCATGGCTTGTTGGTTTCACGGGCCCTATGCAGAATGCTAAATGTCTTGAGGGTATTATCCCTAGCTTCGCGTGACGGAATAAAGCCCACCTGATCAAGATGCACCAGGTCCCCTAAGATGTTATTAAGACGTAGCGCAAGCAACTTGGCGAAAATCTTTGCATCTGTGTTTATTAAGGAAATAGGCCTATAGCTGGAGCACAGGGAAGGGTCCTTACCTTCTTTATGAATCACTGTTATAAAAGCCTGTAGGAAGGGAGGGGCAAAAGGACATCTATCCGAGACAGAGTTAAATAGAGTAAGCATGGGGGATTTCAATTCCGCTCCGAGAACCTTAAATAGCTTTGCCTTATACCCGTCCGGCCCCGGACTCTTCCCATTAGGGAGGACCGTAATCGCTTGTTTCAATTCCTCCGCCGTAAAGGGGTCCTCCAATACATTCAGTCTATCTGCAGATATTCTGGGGAGAGCCGTGGCATCAAGAAAGTGTTTTAGCACCTCCGGCCCAGGAGCAGCAGAGACATGCGGGCGATTATATGGATCACTATAATATTGCTTGAAACTATGAAGTATCTCAGGTGTAGTGTAAGCTAATTTCCCCGACCGATCTTTAATGGAGGGGATAAAAAGGGAGGCTCTCTTATCTCTGAGCGCTCTGGCTAAGAGACGCCCAGGCTTGTTGCTCCATTCATAGTATCTATTAGAGCAAATCTGTTGGTACCGCCTGGACTTCCTGTCTAAAAGTTAGAGGATTTCATGACGAGTCTGGCTCAATAGGCGCAGATCAGATTCCTCCTGCTTATCCTTATGGGCGGGCTCTAAAGTGCTCAACCTGGACAAAAGCGACCCAAGCTTGGCCGCAGCCTCGCGTTTCAACCTTGATCCATGCTTGATCAATACTCCACACATGACACATTTAAGTGATTCCCATTCAAGAGGGATAGGGGTGGGATCAGAACTATGATCTGATATGAAATACCGGATGGTCTGCTGTAAGTCAGCAAGGCACAGGGAGTCATTGAGCAGGGATTCATTTAAGCGCCAATTGAATGTCCTGCGAGTCGCATTGGGCAGGGACAGCACAAAATGAATGGGTGCATGATCGGACAGGAGGATGTTGTCAATTGAAAGGGATACCACATCCGGAAGGAGCGAGTGCTGGACAAAGATATAGCCGATGTGACTGTATTTTTGATGTGGGGGGGAGTAATAGGTGTAGTCGCGGGTAGTTGGGTGAGTAAGACTCCAAGCATCACAGAGTTGCATGTCCCGGAGCAATTTTTTAATTTTATTTAGTTTACTGAGAGGTATTGCTGAATGTCCCGAAGAAGAATCCAGAGCCGGCTGAAGGGCGAAATTGAAGTCCCCACACACTATGAGAGCACCTTGTGCAGACTCATTCAAATCATCTAGAACTTTGCTCATAAATTAAAGCTGACCCTGGTTTGGGGCGTAAATGTTGGCGATAGTATAAAGATTCCCTTGTATGTCACACCGAACAAAAAGAAATCTGGCATCCTCATCCTCTTTAATCTCCACAATACGCAGGGATAGGGACTTGTGGAACAGGATAGCCACTCCTTTAATTTTGGCGTCTCTATTACTACTCTGGCACCAGGCAGGATGATATTTGTTCGTCCAAGCCGACAGATGACCCCGGAGAAGGTGAGTCTCCTGCACACATAGGATCTGGGTCCTAAGTTTGTGCATTTGATATAAAATCTGAGCTCTTTTCTCTGGTATATTAAATCCTTTGACATTGAAGGAAGAGATCTTTAAGGATGTCATCCTTTTAATTCAATGTCAACACTATCTCGTTCCCATAAGTGTCCCAGCCGAATCATCATAAAAAATAACATCACAATATATAAACAACACAAAAACCAAAATGTGCCAAGGAAAAACAAGCTTGGCAGGCAAACTAAGTAAGGCAGCTGACACACTGCAGTAAGTAAGCGAAAAACGCTTAAACCAATCCCTATTGGGGGGAGGTGACGGTATGCAACCGAAAAACAGACCAATGAGAAATATGGTAACAATCTGATCATAAAAATCAGAAAGAGAACCTGTAACATGTCCAAAAGCAGCACAGAGCCACAGGACCGAACCTGAAATGGAAAAAGGTTAATCAAACAATACGGGGTAGTATAGTCTTCTCTAGCACCATCCAAGATCTCCACTGCACCATAGAATGTACGCTTACAGAAACCAACCGGATCGCCTATGGGCTCCCGGGAGGCAAAAAGGAAAGACATTAGTAGAGCCCTGAAGAGCCAGGGAAGCTTGTGGGGGCCAAAGGTAACAAGATGAGTAACTCAGCCAATCTGTCCTGATGAAAAGAGGGGGAGGGGCAGAGGAAAAGAGAGGAAAGGGAAAAAAAAAAAAAGGGGCGGGGGGGGGGGGGGGAGATGAAAGGGGCCCAACTAAAACCAGGGAGAGACCAGGCCAAGAACACGCTAAAGCATTTCAATTTTAGGAAGCAACAAAAAACAGAAATGCAAATGATAACATTCAGCACGGAGAAGACCTGCTAGGAGGCTGACTGACGGTGAGTCTCGGCGCCTTGCGGGCCCTTTAAGGCTTCAGGACCACCAAGGCATAAGGACAAGTTGGAGAGTCCGTGAGAAGAAGGCACAGCAGTAGAAAATGGGGTAAACATTGAAGTCCATTCAGGGAGAGCTACCGGAGGAAGATCAAGGGCCGCCAGGAAGGCCAGTAAGTCCGCGGGGCTACGCAAAACGATGAGCTCCTCCCCACGGTGAACCTATAAAGCAAAGGGGTATCCTCATCGATACGGGATATGGTATGATTGCAGGAGAGCCAGGAGAGGTTTAAGTACCGCCCTCAAGTGGAGCGTTCTCCTCGACAGATCAGGGAAGAAAGAAAGTTTGACCCCCTCATAAGAAAGGTCTGGAGTGACTCGCACTTTCTTCATAATCAGTTCCATTGTTTCGCCGATTCCGATTCTCGAGATCGTCCATCTGCTCCACCAAGGCCTGATGCTGATTTCTTTGAATGGACAACAAAGCCCGCAAATTGGCAATAGAATGTTGAACCGTTTCCTGAAAAGACTCCAAGGATCGGACTCTGGATTGAAGAGACGAAACATCCGCCTTCACAACCTGTAAGTCCTGTCGCCAAGCTGCTTTCAAATCTAACGCCATAGCTGAGAGATTGCTCTTTGCAGGCAACAAAGACAAGAGAGCTTGTAACTCTGGGTGGCTTTGGAGTGTTGCCATAGCAGCCTCAGGAGAGATAGTAGATAGTAGAGTTGTGCCCCCTTGGGGCTCGTGCTGAAGAGGCGATCGGTTAGCTTCTCTGTTAGAAATCATGAGGTCGGCAGAGCTGCAGTCAGGAGACCAAAGTATGAGATTGGGAGTGGGCTGGTCGGCCACAGTCCAGGGAGGCAGGGGGATTATAGGACTGCATCCCTAGAGGTATGTCCTCTGACGCGCCTAAGAATAAGTCAGCTGAAGACATGGGAGAGCCAGCATCCTCCAGCATACCACCTCCACGGCACTCATCCTCCACCACAATAGAACCCGTTATAGCAGGGCTCACGGGGTCATTCAGCTCCACAGCTCTGTCCATAATAGGAGGCTTGTGAGATATAGGAATGCCTGAAGGTGGTGGACTTCGCAGAGCAGGGGAGCTATCAGCCCAGTGGCCAAGATCCAGGGGCCACGTTGGGAGGACTGACTGCGACCGGTCCGTATTGCCCCCTAGAGAGACAGGCCGAGGTGAAGGAGAGGAGTCAATTGGTAGCTGTGACCGACCTTTTCCCCAAGATGGTGGCGCCACATGGCACGGGGAGATCTCCACTGCAGGGATCGGTGCAGGCTCCGGCTGTGAGGCAACTGGGCTGCTAAAGGGACCGTGGAGGCAGTCAGCCCCCTGAGCAGATCCCTGGATTCCCCCAGAAGTAGCTGGCGGTGTCTGGGCCTGAGCAGAGCTCGCTGGAAAGGGCGAGATAGGCGGTGAGACGCCTGGTGGTGAGCGTGTCTGGCCCGAGCCCCTTAATGGCGGCTCCGTGCAGCGCGCCAGAGATGTCATGGCAGATGACCGTGCCGGCTTCAGAGGTACACAGTCCAGACTGCCAGATGATTGGTGAGCTCCGATTGCTCGTGGGGGAGGTCCCGATGTTCCCCCAGGGGTAGCAGCCTCAGACTGCCGCCTTGACTGACCAGCTCCCTGTGATGGTGGCTCCATACGCTGTGCCGGTGGTCCAGCAGGTTCCGGTGAGGCTCCGGCCCGACTGCTGGGAGCTGCAAGAGAACGATGCTGTCGGGGCACCCACCGGGCTGAACGCAGAGGCTCCGACTTCTCCGCTTCCACCGACAAGGAAGCTCGCGCCGCCCGCCCTCGCGAGGAAGATGGCGTCTGCTCCAAGGACGGGTCCCGCGATGCCGCCTGCACGCTCTCAAGCAGGGTAAGTAATTAAATAGGGGCACTGCAGAGTCCACAGGTGCAGAGAGGGACTTCTTCTTTTTTCCACGCTTTGGCCCCATTTTAAAGCAGATTATCCCCTAATTTGTGTCGGTCCTGTGCAGAGCTCCACTCATGCACGTCTGCTCAGTAGCATGTCCGGCCACGCCCTCCCGGGTTAATAAACTTTATAAATGCTGTTTTGAATACTTTAAGGGCTGTAGTTTCTTAGATGGAGTCATTTATGGGGGTATCTAACATAAAGGCCCCTCAAAAACACGTCAGAACTAGACTGGTCCTTAAAAAAAAAAAAATGTAGCGTATATACTCGAGTATAAGCAGAGTTTTTCAGCATAAAAAATGTGCTGAAAAACTCGTCCGCTGCTCTACTCGAGTCGCTGTTAGTGCTTGGGAGCTGTTACGGCCCGGGCGCCGGCAGGGACACTTCTGCTATATGTTACTCCTCAGGGAGCGCATATAGCAGAATCCCGAGTAAGCCAACAGCGTCTGGGCGATATCGGCAATTTCTTCACCTGTATGCGACTCCTATGGAAGCGCATACAGGTGAAGATACCACTGCGGAGCAGAGAACGAGTGCTCCCTGCCTATGGGGGACATATACATGCCTATAACCTGCCTATGTAATTTTATTATCCATTTAAATTTTTTTAATTTACTAGTAGCCGCTTCATTTTCCACCCTAGGCTTATACTCGAGTCAATAAATTTTCCCAGTTTTTTGTGGTAAAAGTAGGTGCCTCGGCTTCTATTCAGGTTGGCTTATACTCGAGTATATACGGTATATTGCAAATTTTTTTGAAAGTGTGAAACATGGCTACTAAATTTCTAAGCTACCAAATGTTGTAAAAAAATACATTTAAAAAATGATGCCAAACTACAGTGGACATATGGTAGATGCTAGTTATAAACTACTTTGAGTGGAATAACTGTTACATGCAAAAAAAAATTTAAAGTTTGAAAATGGTAAAGGTTAGTGTTGAGCGATTTTTATCGACAAAGTTGAAATCGGCAAGGTTTTTATGGTGATCGAAATTTCCAGATCATGCGATAATTAAGGTTAAAATCTGTGCATCATCTATTAAGATCGCGCCTTTTTCGGCGCTTCCTGTAATTTTGGCGGCTGCAAATCAGATTACAGAATAGAGCAGGGTGAGATGTGTGTGCGACGTCATGACTGGGATGTGTATGGTTGCGATTGGCTGGAAAATTCACTTGACCTCAGTATTAATAGAACTGCATTTTCCTGTTTTGCCTCAGTGTCCTCTAAGCGTCTCATAGGGATTGGACCTGCAGTTATGCCTGTGGCCAAAACAGCTCTAGCGAAATTAGTCTATTCTGCACAGAGAAACCTCTATTAGCTGTGATTACTTCCAAATTTTGTTACATTAGGGATTTGAACCATTTTATGTAGTTAGATGTTAGAGAATTTTAAAGCTGAATCTACACTGTAAATTTCATGGCGGTGGGAGCGAGGGGGGGGGGGGGCCCGCGGGCGGAAACACAGACAAAGCTCAATCTTTATAAGAACCTGGATAAAGTTCCACCAAGACTTAGTGTAGGACATTGTAGTGGAATATCTTTTATTATTAACAGTTTGCTATTGAAATATTTCCTGGAATATTGGGGCAGCCTGAAATTATATTGGATAAACATCATTTCTAGTATCTGCAGGTATCTTGTTAGCTGCAAAACATCCACTTTTATTATCAGTATACATTTCCAGATAAGGTGTTCTATTTTAACCATTAAACCTGTGGACTGTTGATATATCCACCTTGCACTTAAATACATAACCAGCCAATCTTGTAGTAAGCACAGGTTGTTGTTGCCAAAAATACCGTGTATCATACGATAACATTCACAGTTACGTGTTTTTGACTTTTGCGACCCAGCACGTTCATGACGCGCTTCTACGTAAATCTTAAAACAGCAATTCTATATTCACCAAGGGTGATTGAAAGTTGCATAAATACAGTTTATTATATCAACCATAACAGGTACGTGTTTTTTGACTTTTGCGCATAAGCCACCGTTATTGACGCAGCATCTACGTAAATCTTAAAACAGCAATTCTATATTCACCACAGTGAATTGAATGGTGCAATAAATACGTTTATTATATCCAAACATAACGTTACGTGTTTTTTGACTTTTGCGCACTCAGCACTGTTCATTGGACGCAGCATTACGTAAATTTAAAACAGCAATTCTAGATTACCACAGGTGAATTGAAAGGTGCATAAAATACAAGTTTATTATTTCAAAACATTAGTTACGTGTTTTTTGACTTTTGCGCACCCAGCATGTTCATTGACGCAGCATCTTCGTAAATCTTTAAAACTGCAATTCTTATCTCCACAGGTGAATTGAAGGTTGCAAAAAATACAGTTTATTTATCAAAACATAACAGTTTACGTGTTTTTTTGACTTTTGCGCACTCAGCACTGTTCATTACGCAGCATCTAGTAAATTTAAAACAGCATTCTATATTCACCACAGGTGAATTGAAAGGTGTCAAAAATACAGTTTATTATATCAATAACATAAGTTAAGTGTTTTTGACTCTTGCGCACCCAGCACTGTTCATTGACATACAGCATCTACGTAAATCTTAAAATAGCAAATCTATATTCACCACAGGTTGATTTGAAAGGTGCAAAAAAAAAATACCAGTTTATTTTATCAAAACATTACAGTACAGTGTTTTTTGATCTCTTTGCGCACCTGCTCTGTTCATTGAGACGCATCATTAAGTAACAATATTAAAATTGGCTATTCTATATTCACACAGGGATTTGAAAGGTGCAAAAATACAGTTTTATTATACCAAAGATAAAACATATACGTGTTTTTTTGGTCTTTTGCCCAGTCCAGATTTGTTGATAGACACCTTGCGTTAAATTTGAATCCAGCTATTTTGTTTTGATTGAGGATTGAGAATAGCTGTGGATTTGCCGTCTTTTATAAGAGACTTTCCCAAAAATATTCTACCTTCTCAAAAATTTTTTATTTTTTTGAACTGGAGCGAAATGAGGTGGTAAGCGAGAAGAGGGGGGTAGCCTGGGGGTAGAGGTAGGGGAAGGTGCTCCTTTTTAGTGCTGGCGACAAAAGCATGCCAGCGGTGTCGTTGCAGGACCGTCGGCCTGTCATCGTTTTGGGGCAGGGCCCTGTGAATCTAAGTAAGAACATGTCGCCATTGTCCCTTTAGTGGGTTTAAAGCAACCTGCCTGCAGCTTCCTCCTCTCCTCGCAGTCCGGCCACAAATGTCGTCTTTGCACATCGCATCCTCCAAAAGAAGCAGCCATATGTCAACCCGTGTAAACCCCACTGTGGTAATCCATTGTCTGAAGACCTCTTTGATGACAAAAAACGGGGGTTGGGGTCAGAAGGATGTTAAAAGATAAGAGGATGTTTTTTTTTTGCTTGCCCCAGTTACTGATGCCTCAGAGGAGGGGGAAAGGGGCCCGGTAAACGGCAAAAATCCGGGCGGTCGGCAACCCTTGCAGGCCCCCTTTCTTGTGCCCCAGCTTCTGGGGTGCAGAAAATCAGGACGACCAAATCACCTGTGTTGATGATAGATGATGCGACTTTTGGGATCCATCCTGGTCTTTTCCCGAATTTGTTGCGAGCGTTCATAGTGGAGGGGGGGAGACGAGGGGAGTGTCAATCGGGTCCCCCCCCAAAAAGGGAGGGGGGCGGTCGCAGAAGTCCGCTGATTTGATTCCGCCCCCACGGTCAGGGCAAACCCGCTCCTCGCTTATCCCCTAAAAAAGGTCGGACCTCTCAAGCCTGGGCCCTTCTTTGGAAAAGCCTCTGATTCACCCAGCATGCATATGCCGCCTTTCCCCGTAAAAGCATAAGTAGGGCAAAAACCTTTAAAGTGGTTAACCACCCCAAACATGTTAGTCACATGCGCGAAGCGGGTTTTAAATGGAGGGAACATTGGGCCCAAAAAAGGCCCAGACCGACGCCGGCCTCCAACCCTTCCACCTCGTTCGCCTCCCCCCTCCCCCGCCCCCCCAAAGCGTTCCTCGCTGCCCATGTCTCTGGCTGATCGGGTCACCCTCCGTTCACCCTTTCCCCCGTCCCCCGGTCCCACCAGCCCACCGAGACCCACCCTCCCCCTTCTCCTTCCGCCAGTTTGAGCCTGCAGCGTACAGCGGCCAGTTGCCCCGCCTTCTGTCTTCAGGTTTGGGAGCAGGGGGAAAAAACTTTAACCCAAACCATCCCAAAACCCAAAAAGCTGAAGTGGGATTGCCGGGGTTTTTGGGCCCTTGGGAAAATGTTGCCTGTCCGTCTGGGGGACACAGGGGGGTTCCGCCCGTATGGCCCTCGCTTCCCCCCAATCCAGTCCCGAGCGGGGATTTTTTTTGCCAGAAAAAGCCTCCCTGCCCTGGCCCGCCCCGTGTCTCTAAATTTCAAGCCGTTTTTCTGATTGTGCCGGAAAAGTCCCTCTCCCACCGACACATGGACTGTAAGCACGGCCAAGGCCGCTATATCTCTGTGACAGTCATGGGTGAGTGGGTGGATGTCTCTGGGGGGTGACGGTGGCTCTCAGGCTCGGCAGGGATGGTGCAGGGCTCTTTCCCCCAAGGTTCTCTGGTGGCATCACGTGCCCAGAGACACCAGGCCGTGTTGAAATTAATCTGCCTTGGAGACCGTCCACACACAGGTCAGGAGCTGTGGACGGCTCTAAGCAACGAGACCGAGCGCTGGCTGGGTGACAAGAACCTTGTGCCAGGCAAGGTGGTGTGCGATAACGGGCGAAATCTGCTGGCCGCCCTTAAGATCGGTAGGCTGGAGCACATCCCTTGCCTGGCATGTCATGAACCTTGTCGTCCAGAAATTTCTAAAGAGCTACCCGGGTCTGGACTGCCTGCTGAAGATAGGCTCGAGGTCTGAGTTCGCACTTCCGCCGTTCGCACCCTGCTTCGTCCCGCCTGGCTGCGTTGCAGCGTCAGCTCGGCCTCCCCGTCAACCGTCTCATTGTTGACGTGGCAACACGCTGGAATTCCACCCTCCACATGCTCCAGCGATTGTGGCAGCAGCGCAATGCCATTACGCAGTACGAAGTGACACATGGCCTGACAAGCAGCGGTCGGACCTCGGGGTGTTGAACCACCGAGAGTGGAGGCAGGTGAAAGAGCTCTGCACCATCCTTGCCAGTTTTGAAGAAGCCACCAAAATGGTCAGTGCGGACAATGCCCTTGTCAGCATGAGCATTGTGGTGATCTTAGTTCTGGAACGATCGTTGGACACTCTGAAACAACAGGTCCCGCCAGCGACGGAGGAGGAGACGGACACAGATGCGGACACGGAGCCTTTCTCTCCGTCAAATCCACAAGGCCCGACAGTTTCACAATTTCATCGGTCTTCATTAGGCAGTGGTTCGGGGTCCAGAGCTAGTGCAAGGTGGCGCATCAGCTCTCAGGGTGCATCATCTCAGGCAAGTCAGGGCTGTGTTGAAGCTGTGTCGGAGGAGCAGCGAGGAGGAGGAGGAGGAGGGTATTCCTAGACACCGATGTTACCGACGTCCCTGCCTTGGAAAGAGGTTGGCGGGAATTTGAGGCGGAGGAGGAAGATGAGGAAGATCAGTTTGCTAGTGCCCCTCGACCCAGAGGCTTGGGAAATCAAGGCTCCATCTCTCACATGAGTGCTTGGATGCTCCATTTCCTCCAACATGATCCTCGCATTAAGGCCATCAAAATGAACAACAGTTACTGGGTGGCCACCCTCCTGGATCCCCGGTACAAAACAAAAATCCGCACTTTCCTTCCACCCACCCAAATAGAGAGTAAAATGCAGGAAATGGAGACCTTGCTGATTGATCAACTGGAGACATCTGTTGCGTACTGCTTCACGTTCCCCAAATGTCCGGTGGAACAACATCAGCGGCGTGACAGCAGTAGAGTGCCAAGTAGGCGTTAGCGGCAGCAGCAGGCAAGGTGGCAGAAGCCTAATGGGTGGAACCTCTGGCAATCTTTGTTTACCACCTCACCACGCATGCAATGCAGGGCACACATCCCAACACACAGAGATCAGCTTAAGATCATGGTGCACGACTATCTGCGTCTCAACACCGATGTTTTTGCATGTGTTCCGGACCCAATAGACTTTTGGGTATCCAAAATGGACGAATGGCCCGAGCTGGCTCGTCACGCCATAGAGGTGTTGTCCTGCCCAGCAGCCAGCGTCATATCTGAGCGGACCTTCAGCACAGCTGGAGGAGTCATTACAGACAAACGCATCCGGCTTTCCACAGATAATGTAGATCGTTTGACTTTCATCAAGATGAATCAGGCATGGATCTCTGATGATGTTGTGGCCCCAATTGCCGGGTCACCGATTAGTTGCCAGTCTACTTCACATTCCTTTTCAAACAGAAATGGTCCTCTTGAAAACTTTTTTTTAAAATGATCATTTCTTACTGCAATTTTTATTCTCTTTTCCCAACAGTTCATTTTGCTGGTTTTGCTGTGAGGAGACTGTAAAAGACAGCAAGGTTTCATGACAACACCGTATTCCATTTACTCACTTTATCTTAAGAAGTTTTCGCATTGTCAATGGTTTTGAGGTCATGTTGCTGTGAGATACAGCAATAATCATGGTCCTTTGGAACAGAAATGTGACTTCTAAGTGGCATTTCTCCCTCACAATTTTTAATAGTGGCTGAGAAGTCATATTTATAATTTTTTTGGGGTCATGTTGCTGTGAGATACAGCTATAATTATGGTCCTTTGGAACAGAAATGTGGCTTCTAAGTGGCATTTCTCCCTCACAATTTTTAATAGTGGCTGAGAAGTCATATTTATAATTTTTTGGGGTCATGTTGCTGTGAGATACAGCAATAATCATGGTCCTTTGTAACAGAATATGTGGTTCTAAGTGGCATTTCTCCTCACAATTTTTAATAGTGGCTGAGAAGTCATTTTATATTTTTGGGGTCATTTGCTTGTGAGTTCAGCAATACTCAGGTCCTATTTAAAAAATGTTGTTTCTAAGCGACATTTTCCTTCACAATTAAAAGTGGCTGAAAGGGGTCATTTTTTAATTTTGGGGGGGCATTTTGCTTTGAATGCAGCAATACTACAGGTCCTATTTAAAAAAATGTTTTCTAACAGACATTTGTTTAAATTCTTCACAATTGTAAGAGTGGCTCAAGGGTGTGGTGCTGTCAGAAACAGGAATAGGTAGGACACCCGTTATGGACACATATTGCAAAAAATGACTTGTTTTTGCAAGATCTTTAACATAGCTATCAATCCCTGTATTGAGACAACCCAATTAATACAATGAAAAAAGGAGAAACAAAGACATGGTGGGATTCCATCCTATTTTAAAAATGTGTTTTCTAGAATTAAAGTACTAAAAAACTTGCATGTACAAAAAAAGCTGTTTAAAAAAAATTTCCCCTGAATTGTACAAGGGAGGTACAGGAAAACTTGACCAGATGTAGGTTATTCAGAGGACATGGAGTATGGAGCACGGGCAGAGAACAATGTACAGGACCATTTCCTCCAGCCGTTGAGTTAAAATGAGAAAAAAGAATGCCAAGATAAAGGGCACCTGGGTGTAACAGGGAGCGTTACCACCAGTATTTCCAAGTGAAGCTCAATTGGTCCACATCATACGGAGGGGCAAGCGCTACCCAGGGGGATTGACTGTGTACGAGGGGAAGGGCTGGAGTTCTCACACTTTCCGCTTCCGCACTCTGCTTCAGCACGACAGTTTTTCGTCTGCTGCGTCATCAGGGCTATTTTAACCTGCGTGTTATAGATGGGGACGCCAGCCTGGGCCTTTCACCGCACCCACTGTAACTCCGGTCCCTGGGTCATGCGGGTGGCCCAGACAGGTATAGTTCTAATGTCAAGTGAAACGTAAAATGGTGGTTGAAAAGACTCCTTTTTCCGGCATTTTTAAAATGTGGGGGTCATGCAGTTTGGGCTATGCTGTGGCCAGGACAGGTATAGTTCAATGTCCAGTAAACTATAATGGGTGGTTGAATTGAAAGGGACTCTTTTTCCGGCACTTTTTAAATGTGGGGGTCATGCAGGTATGGGGCTCATGCTGTGGCCAGGACAGGTATAGTCAATGTCCAGTGAACTAATGTATGGTTGAAAGACTCTTTTTCCGGCACTTTTTAAATGGGGGGTCATGGAGGGTTGGGGCTCATGCGTGTGTCCCAGGGACAGGTATGTCAATGTCCTGTTCAATAAAATGGTGGTTGAAAGGACTCCTTTTCCGGCACTTTTTACAAAGATCTGGGGGTCATGAGGTTTGGGGGCTCATGCTGCGTTCCAGGACAGGGAGTATTCCAATGTCCAGTTCAAGTACATGATTGGTTCAATCATACTGCCTTCTAGGCACTTTTTATTTGTGGGTTGATGATGCGAGGTTTTAACAGGTCAGGCTAGGAACAAGTCAGGGATAGTAAATGGTCTGTGACTTTTTTCTGTACTTTTATACCTAATTGTGTTGCCTTTGATGTAGCACGTATCCATTTGACTGTTGTGATGTTTTAATTTCAGATTCTCCAGCTTGTTTGGGTGTAATATTGAAGGTGATTGTTGTCTCCCATAGTCCTTTAATGTTTCTTCGCGCATTTCGATGCTCACTATCGATAAAACCTTATCGATAGCGGTCCGACTATCGACTATCGATCGATCTCGATAGCCAACGCAATCGCTCAACACTAAAAATGACAACAGAAGTGATTGAAAACGTGAGAGAGTCTTAACATCTCCTGTTAACCAACAGTTAAATAATGTTTACATGTTTGATGAGATGAGTAGCTCAAACCATGTCTGCATTTGCAATTTATATGAACAAGCTTGGCACCCCACATCTCACCTCGAGAAATCCTTCACAAAATGATGCAATAAGACCACCGCACATTGTGGGTTTAAACTTAGGGCAAAGCATTATTGTTTCATTTTCTCGGCATTATTGAAAAATCTTTCCTGAATTTTAGATGCCTGGATATGTGATTTAATTGACAAGGGGTTTTAACAAAGCGGGCTGTGCCGTGGTTCCGTCGAATGCCCCTTGTCATGGGTTATTGTTTTCATGGGAGATTTGATGTACTGTGAGCAGTTCCTCCTAAGTTTGGGTTTTTGACATTTTTTTCCCGTTTTATTACAGGCGGGGGTGAATCTGCATGTTAGGTCTGAATGATGTGTTTCAGAAATCACAGCCAGAATAAATGTCAGATATTTGTATCACATTTAAATCTCAATGGGGAATTTAACTATTTTTTAAATTTCATGTTATTTTTTTTGTTTTTAATCATATTGTAAACTATTAAAATTTTTCCCCCCTTTTTACTAGCAGGGTGGAAGAATTTTTATCTAAAAAGATTTTTAGAAAATGAGATATAACATGAAAACATCAACAGAGAACCTCAACATTCATCATACAATAGTATTACAAAGTCATAGGTATAACTATTAGAGTACGTCCACACGATGAGTAAAACTTACTTGTCGGATTCTCATTGGATTCTACTTTTGAAAACCACATCGGACGAGTATTTCATGTGGATTTTAGATGTTTTTTTTCTTTCGGATTGCACACCAGAAAACAAATCCCATTCATTTGTATGGGGTTTTGGACATGGATCCCACAAATGTTTTGTTCTAAGGTTTATTTTTGTACAACATATATTTTTTATTGAGGTCAATTGGGATGATTTACTTTCAGTATTAGACAAAATTTTAATCGGAATCCCAAAGGGATACTTTTGTGGGACGCCCTTAGCTGTGGGAGGCCAAGAAAAAAGAGGCCACTCAGTTTCAAGAATAGTAACTTTTTTTTAATAAATAACAATTTGGTGCCCCTCTCCTACCTAGCACTATTAAAGTTTTTCTATATGGTTTCATTATCTTTTTATGGAACTATTGCTACATATGCTGTTATTTCAGTTTTCTGTCACTTGGTGGTGGGAGCCCAACTGATTTTTTTCTATGGGACCCTAGATATTTTTGTTACACCACTGTAGAGAGTCCATCATCTGCAGGTACTTTAAGAAGGTATTGGTCAAACACTTTAGTGAAAAAAATAAAAATAAATGAATAGAGGTGTGGGCCAATGGTTTTCAAATAGGCTGCGAGTGCCCTTAAACTGTTGGTGGATTCTGTAAAATTGGTTTAATTCATGGTTGTAGTTCATTGGTTGTACTAACACCTGATGTTGTGAACTAGAAAATACATTCAATCAATGTTTTGTCGTAAAGTACAAATAATAAAATAAATTTCTAATAATTCAGTGACATAATTTGGCCATGAATTAGTATGGCTCCTGTATGCGGTGTCCCCAGTGCTGCATTGGTATCCCCAAGGTAACCTTGTTTTTTTCCCAAACAACAGAAACATCTAAACTATAGCTGAATGTTTTTCCACAATCTGAATATTTGGGATCATTTTGATAAAAAATCAGCTGCAAAGTATGTCTTTAAAACCACCCTCCATATATTCATGAATAAAAAACATGAAATCATAAAAAGTGAGCTGCTCCAAAATGATCAGACATTTCTTTTGATGAAAATGCAAAGCAACAAATCAAAAGCATCCAATTCATATTTTCTAGATGGTGAGTTGCTCCTTGCACTAATGTCACACTCCAGCTTAACTAGAGATAAATCCCTAGTAAAGCTTTTTTTATGGTCTATGCCTTTTATTCGCTCATTAGTGAGGCTTGTATATTACTATTTCTATATTATCTTTGATTTTAAACTTTTTTGTTATTCTATGCATGTTAAAATAATTTTCTGCCTACATACTTTAGTCATGTGGTACATAGCATAATGTTATATAGTTTGATTTTGCTAGACGTGACAAATTATTAGTCCTGAAGAAAAGAGATAATTATTTAAATGTTTATCCTAGTGATTTCCATCTTAGCTCTTGTCAGTTGTTGAAAAACTACAAATTGTAGCGTGCTCTGACAGAGGTTGAAAACTACTGGTCTAAAACAGACTATTACAATCACCAAAAGTAACTGTAATTATTATTATACATTCATTTTGGACTAATATGGTGACTGGGGAAGCACATGGACACTTCTGCAGCTTTGATGTTAAAGGAGTGTTTTCATCTTGCACTTTGACAGCATATTGACAGGATATGCCACCAAAGTCTGAACCTCATCTATCCTGGGAATGGGACCCCGAAAGTGGTGACTCAAAATGGAGAGACAATTGAGTGGTTCAACTTGAATTTCCATTCTGTCCCATGGGACCCTAAGAGAGGGGCTGTTCCCAAGATAAGTGTAGGTCCCAGAGGTCTGACTACTTTGATTACATATTTTTTATTATACTATTTTCATTCCTATTATTTTTTATTATACTATTAACAAATGAAAAAGTAGAAGACATGCTAAATAGTTTGAAGCATGCAAAGCTTATAGCTGGCAAAGGACATGTCTGTGTGTTATTGGTAGACAGATGTTTTTAATATATTGCTAGTGAAAAAAATGTGTAAAACATGTCTCTAAAGGATCACCATCTGTATATTTTGCCTCTGGTAGCAATGCTGATCGAGGCACCCTGCTGGATAAACACTTTCCCCACTTATCATTGTGCTCATTATACTATTAGGTAGTCATGTAATTCATATTAAATTCTTGACTATACAAACTCTAATACAAAGTAGTATGGTAATTTAACAATATAAAACATAGATCATAACCTCTGTATATACTCAGGCCTCTTTTATGTAAGGATTGACCTTCAAATACTCAAAAACTTAAAGGAGGTGTCTCATCAGGACATGGAGGCATAGTCCCCACCTTGTTAAATAGGTAAAAAGAAGCAAAGTTAACCAAAAAGAAAATTAGTAATTGGCAATACATGGCCATGATGTATATTGAGGGTAAGTGCAATAGAGTTTGGCTTTAAACCAACACCAAATCTTTAGTAACCTTTCATTACAGGTTATTCAGCAATAAAGATAAACTGTATAACATTGGTTAGCCAAAAGCTCCAGAAACCAGTCAAGATTGGACAGCTAACTAGTGTTGAGCGATTATTATCGACAAAGTTGAAATCGGCAAGGTTTTTATGGTGATCGAAATTTTTAGATCATACGATAATTAAGGCTAAAATCTGTGCATCATCTATTAAGATCGCGCCATTTTCGGCGCTTCCTGTAATTTTGGCGGCCAGAAAATCAGATTACAGAATAGAGCAGGGTGAGATGTGTGTGCGACGTCATGACTGGGATGTGGTATGGTTGCGATTGGCTGGAAAAATCACATGACCTCGTTTTACATTAGAACAGCGTTTCCTGTTCAGCCTCAGTGTCTCTCAGCGTCTCATAGGAGTAGGACTGCGCTCTGCCTGTGGCCAAACAGCTCAGCGAAATTATTCTATTTCTGCACAGAGAAACCTCTATTATTAGCTGTGATCCTTACAATTTAGTTAGATTAGAGATTGGAAGATTTTTATTAGTTGGTAGAGATTTTTAAAGGAGCATCTACCGCTGTAAAGTCACGGAGGGGAGCAGGGGGGGGGGGGCATGGGCGAACACAGACAAGCTCTATAAAGAACACTGGATAAAGTTCAACAAGACTTAGTGTAGACATTGCACTGCAATATCTTTATTATTAACAGTTTGCTATTGAAATATTTCCTGGATATTGGGCAGCCTGAACTTAAATTTGGATACAAATCATTTCTAGTAACTGCAGGTCTCTGTGTTAGGTGCAAAACCCCACTTTTATTATCAGTATACATTTCAGATAGGTGTTCATTTTCAATTTTACAATTTCCCCCTTTGTTCATATATCCACCTTGCACTTAAATCTGAAAACAGCAATTTTATAGTCACCACAGGTGAATTGAAAGGTGCAAAAAATACCGTGTATTATACGAAAACATAAAAGATACGTGTTTTTTGACTTTGGCGCACTACAGCTTGTGTTCATTGACGCAGCTTGCACGTAAAATCTGAAAACAGCAATTTTTATAGTCACCACAGGTGAATTGAAAGGTGCAAAAAATAACCGTGTATTATACGAAAAAAATAACAGATACGTGTTTTTTGCACTTTTGCCCAGTCCAGATTTTTTTGATTGAGACCCCCTTGCAGTTAAATTTGAATCCAGCAATTTTGTTTTGATTAGAGGGATTTGAGAATAGCTGTGATTTGCCGTCTTTTAATAAGAGACTTTCCAAAACTATTCCATACCTTCTCAACTTTTTATATTTCTGAACATGGAGCGAAATGCAGGTGGTAAGCGAGCAAAGAGGGGGGTAGCACATGGAGGTAGAGGTACGAGAGAAGGTGTTCCTTCCAGTGCTGGCGACAACACGCATGCCAGCGGATCGTCAGTTGCAGGACCGTCAGGCCTGTCATCGCTGGGTCAGGGCCCTGTGAATCTCAATAACGAACATCGTCACCAATCTGTCCTTCAGTGGTTAATGCAACCAGCATCAGCAGTCTTACCTCCTCGTCCCTCCAAGTCATGGCCACAAATGTCGTCATCATCATCGTCATGTGGGTCATGCGGTTTTTGGGGTCATGCTGCGGTCCAGGACAGGGATAGTCAATGTCCAGTTCAACTAAAATGGTGGTTCAAAGACTCCTTTTTCTGGCACTTTTTAATTTGGGGTCAAACAGGTTTAGCGTCATGCTGTTTGGCCCAGGACAGGGTTTGTCAATGTCCAGTTCAACTAAAATGGGGGTTGAAAGACTCCTTTTTCTAGCACTTTTTAATCTGTGGGTCAGACAGGTTTAAGGGTCATGCTGCATTCCAGGACAGGGTTTGTCAATGTCTAGTTCAACTAAAATGGTGGTTGAAAGACTCCTTTTTCTGGCACTTTTTAATCTGGGGGTCAGACAGGTTTAATGGTCATACCGCGGTCCAGTACAGTTCTATTCAATGTACCGTTCAACTAAAATGGTGGTTCAAAGACTACTTTCTTCAGGAAATTTTTAATCTGTGGGTCATGCAGGTTTTTACGGTCATGATGCGTTCCAGGACAGGGATATTCAATGTCCAGTTCAAGTAAAATGATGGTTCAAATAATACTGCCTTCTGGCACTTTTTAATTTTTGGGTGATGCAGGTTTAACGGTCATGCTGTGGTACAAGACAGGGATAGTGAATGGTGTGTGACTTTTTTTCTGTGGCTTTTATAGCCTAAGTGTTGTGCCTAAGATGTAGCAGGTATCCATTTGACTGTTGTGGCTGTTAATTCCAGCTTCTCCAGCCCTGTTTGGGTGTAAGAATGAAGGTGTTGTTGCTCTCCCATAGACTTTAATGGTCATCGGAGATGATCGACTATCGAAAAACCTTATCGATGGTGGCTGACTATTGACTATCGCCCGATGTCGATAGCCAACGTAATCGATCAACACTACAGCTAACCCATACCAATAAACTTCCACAATGGGAGGGAGGGAGAACACCATTTTTTAGTGCGCTGCAACTTCTGATCCTTCAATGTTAGTAAATGCTGTCTTGCATCTAAAGAAAGAATAAAGGACCATAAAAATGCATAAAAATAAAAAATAAAGTGGAAGGTAGCTTGCTCCACGTGTTCCTCCTTCTATTATACAGGAAAGACCCTTACAATTTTTTTTTTCTAATTATGTAGCCTGGGCTAAACGTATAAGTGTTTTCAAGAAGCTAATCCTGCTAGGCCACAAACTGAATTAATAAAACTTTTGAAGCTACTTTTTAGTTTAAATAGTGAGATTAAGCTTCACTAGAACAACTCAAGTAAATCTCCTATTTGATAACCTCATATTAGTAAAGGTTTCAGAGTGTCATCATGACCACTAATATCAGGGTATCTCTATCAATATTAGTACCGAATTTAGTCTGTAAAAAGTACTATTCAGGGTCCAAAAATTATTGACACCAAATTCTTATTACAGTTATAGCCAGGGGACACCCAATAACAGTAAGGGTTATTTTGCTTCCAATAGCAATAACAGACCTAAGACACTCAGTAACAGTAAAGATCACCAAAGCCCTAATAGAATTGAAAATGATAAATATCCATAGCAGTAAGAACCACCGGATTCTCATAATGGGGTTTAGCCTCAAACCAGTGACAGAAGTAAAGCCAAAGTCTCCCAGTTCATTATGATTAGAGATGGGCGAATTTCCCGAAATTCGTTTCGTTCACTTCGCCGAATTTCTCGGCAAAAAATAACTTCGTTACGAATTACTTCGGCACGAATCACGTTAAAAAAAAGCTATTTCCAGGCTGCACAGAGCCCGCAGGGTGCTGTAGAAGCTGTGCCATGCTTAAATATGCAAGGGAGCTTGGTTGCTTCATACAATG